>ML779305.1:117894-141322 GCA_009831015.1 Picea engelmannii | reverse complement strand
ACTGGATAATGACTAATTATGAATAATAAACAAATAAAAACCTTAGGAAAAAGAAATCCTAGGTGTGTGTGAAGTAACTCCAACAAGGGCTGAATCAATGAAGTTGTGTGAAGCACCCCCATCGATGAGAACTGAAACCTTCTTCCCTTGTAGCACCCCTCTCATCCTGAAAGTGTTGAATTTAGGTACCCCGTTGATGGATGCTAGTGTTACCTTCTCATTTTTTACAAGGTTGTGACTTGCATCCTCCTATTTTGCGTTTTCTGTGGGATCTCCCTCTATGTTCTGCAGATGGTTGAAACCTTCCTCCTCCTCATTATCAAATATTACCTCAATATAGTGAGCCTTGCCCTTGCCCATGCATTTGTGTGTTGGATCCCAAGGCTCTTTGCAGGTGAATCACAATTGCTTCCTTCTAAATTCCCTCCTAGTGGTCTCATCCACTCTACCTCTTCCCCGGTCAAACCCCCTTTGGTCTCTCCCCCCTTGGTTCATAGGAGGTCTTTGGTATCTACCCCCTTGGTTTAGAGGAGTTCTAGGGGTGAATCTCATCTTTTCTATTGATACCAAGTCCCTAGTCTTCCATATAGCATCATGCAAGTTGGTAGGCTTAAAAGCCTTGAGCCAACCCCTTAAGGGTTCCATCAACCCGTTGTTGAGGAAAAGATGTGAAATCGATCTTACTCAAGCATTTTCAGATTATGCTTGGCTAAAGAAAAATAGACGGGAATATCACCCTATGTTTATAGCCATCAAAATTAATATCCTAACTCACAAGTATTGATTACAAGTGCTTAGGTTGTTTTTTTATCAATAAAAGTTTGCTGAAAAATTCATTATTTATGTGTTTTTCTGAACATAACATATGCTGAAATAAATATAGAAACAAAAGTAAAGACACCAAGTCAATAATCAAGACATATGAGACATAAATAGGTCCTCTATTTCATTCCAATTCATCAAAGAGTCATTCACTTTACAAAATTTCGTGAAGAAATTTTAGACCAAAGTCAAACTTAGACGTCCTTGATGAAACATACAAAAGGACCTCTGACAGAAAATAAAAAACTGAACTCTAAAAGTTGGATCAACTTGCCACAGATTGCTGCCCACTCGACTCTGCACAATAACCTTTGTCAATCATAAAAACTAATTCACAAACAGACAAGTCTACATAGACTATCAAAGATAGATCAACACCTCTGAAAAGCAAGTGTCTGAATGATGTAATTCAACCCTGAATCTTGTTGTCTACAATAAGACCCTGCTATCATAAAAAATAATTAGGCTTATGATAAATTAAGGAATGAATGAAAACTGAACAATCTAAACACAAACTCAAAGAGAAAACCTTAGCATGATTCTCCTTCTATTCCCCCTTTGTTCCTCCCTATCCTTTTGCCTTTAAGCAAATTAGAATTGGTTGAAGTAGTTGAACTACTTCATTAGTTAAGTTAACTAAAAACTCAACCAACTTTTTAGTTAGAGGGAAAAGTAATAATTCATAATAAGGGTTTTAAATAAATAATAACTAGTAGGTGGGACCCCTTGTGACTCCCCTTTTACTCTTAACAATCATAACATAACTAGTTAATTAAACAAAAACAACCCTCCTTGTGACTCCCATCATCACATTCATGTTTGAAAATTTATCTCATTGGTATTTGAAATTATTTTCAAAAAATATATTACTCATATATCCAAAAAAGCAAGCTGTCCAAAACTTCTGAAATCAACTGTCATCAACAATAAGTAAAATAAAACTTAAAATCCATATTTTCCACTCTGAGATGCAATATTTCCCTTGTTGCTGCTGTCACCTTTCGATCTCTCTGAATTTGCCTTTGGATGTGCTGAGCCTTTAGGCTTAATCTCATTGATCACATGAAAACAATCGTCCCTCAAATGCATCCGGGAGGACACAGATTTATTAGAGCCATTGGAGGGTGAGGAAGGGGCAACAATGGCTTTTCCTTTATCAGGGGCATGGTGGGCCTCAATTTTCAACCTTTTGCTAGCATGAGAAGACTGAACTGGTGAGTGGAAAGGGGCCGCTTGGAAAATCAGATTGATAGGCGTGGGAGCAGGTAAAGACAAATTGGGCCAGCCACGAAGTTGGGAGATTGCCAGGTGGACAATCTCTTTCCATCCATCGTTTTCGGGAACCTCAGGTTGCAATGAGACATGAGGGGGCATAAGAATACCAGGCACTTGTGGATCTTGGAAGGGAGGTCTTTCAGGCCTAGGTTGGACCATTCCTTGCCCAATCCAATTGAAAAACCCAAATCAAAATAGTTGGCCTAACTCTTGCGAGTCAACATCAAAGTGAATGGAGAATCTTGGCCTTCTCGAACCCCTGTTCCAATTACCTCTTCCTCGCTTACCTCTGCCATGGCTACCTCGGCTGAAAAATCTCATTCCTGTATGCATGCTTGATTAGCAAATAGTTTCTTGAACAACCATACATGACAACTCTTTTAAAATATGAAATAAATTTTGGCTCAGTAACATATCAGACTCATGCAATCCAATCCATACAAATTGTTTAACTGTTGTCAATGAGCAGGGGGTTAACAAAGGTTCTGGGATATGTGAGGGGTTTGTATTGAGCGAAACATGTTAAAATGAGGGGGAAAATAACATGGTTACTGCTCACTGACAACAACAATCAACTGAAATGTAAATCAAATAATATATCATTGTAACCCATCCCTGTGATCTTAAATTGTCACAACACAGAGCTCCTCTTAACTATAATTAAAATTTAGGAACAAGGAGTGAGTAATGCATATGGGAAGGCGAGGGGATTGTAATGAGTGGAAAGTGAAATAATGATAGGCAAAAAGAGTGGATATTGTTCATAAGATTAACTAAGCAATCCATAAAACCATTCTGTATTCAATGTAAAAGATCCAACACTCACCAAATAATCACTGTGATCAATTAAACAACTACTGTGTATAATTTAATCATTTATGTGTATTAACTTGCTCACTATTTGCAATTAAATTTTAAACACAATGTCATCAAACTCAAAACAATATGCCTTCCAAAACAATCTGAATAAAAGTTTTGTTTCTTCTTATTTGTCCCATTTAATGTTTAAATTTTTTTCCAAATGAACACACAATCACTTTTTTCCACTATGTTCAACATCAAAACATCAACCACTGTCCATGAATTATTGCCTCAATCAAACACATACACAAAAATGATGCTCGATTTCATTCCTCTAATAAATTTAATGATCAAATTGCAAATGAAATCATACTGTTATCAATGATATCCATAAACATATACAATGGACAATCAAGTCACAACTATCTCGATTTTAAATTGCAATACTCCCGATTGGAAATTAAAACACAAGGTAACAACAACCACCATTTCAACTTAAACATGTTGTAGGAAACCCACACATACCAACCCATCACGCACGAAGCATCGTTGTGACTTAATCAACTTCAAACTAATGTTGGGTTAACAGTCAAATTGTTACAACACAAGAGACAACACCTGTGTATCCAATCCCATTTCTCAAATCAACCAATTAACCATGCTGAGCTATCGATTCGACTGTTATAATAAACAATGCAGTGACTAGATACCAATAACCAAAATCACTTTCAACGTTATCAACAGAGACGAGCCAACAATCAACCACTTTCAACGATACCCCACCAACTCATAACATTCAACAATATCGACAGGATATAAATGGCTCCATATATTAAAAATGGGCTTTGAATAATCAAGGGTTCGCTCTATGGAATCAACACAAGAAGACTAGAGTCGACCACCAACAGTAGGTGAGAAACTTTTGAGACAACACGGTGGACACACATGCCATATCACGAATAGCTTTGCAAGACAGGGTGACAATTTGCTAGGTAGGAGAGAATATGAACAGAGGAGAAAAGGCTTCTTATTGGCCTGTAACAACACTGAGAACACGCAGGGTATAACCCTCATGGTTTCCCAATCAACCCGAATAATTCTGATATAAAACATGGCCACGAAATAACAAACAACCCTAACCAACATCTTGGCATAATATCAACCCAAACCAACTGTGCAGAAACCACAATTATATACGAATCCACAACCAATAAAAAATGATAACAATGACCCACTGTGGTTCAAAATCAACGCAACAACCAAATATGACTGGGTATGTTTTACAAGAACCGTGTGGAGATGACCAACAAGTGTGGACCGAATGAAAACCTCCAAGCAAGACCCATAAGACAACAGAGAGCCTTCGTGGCTTCTACCACACAAAATTATCAATGAAATCGTGACTTCAACTATCCAATCCTTTCATTTATAGAGAATACACACAACCAACCATTCTAGAGAAATCTCACAAGTCTACATAGTTTCCAGTCTCAAGAAAAGCACAGACTCACACATCACTGAGCCAATATCTATTTCATAACCAGAGTGGGTTCATGGATGGTGAAAAAGACATACCTATAACCAAAAAGCCTTAAAAATGCGAGCTTGGCCGAGCAGTTCTTCCTTTGCGTGAAAATCGAAGCTTAACCACAACAAAAAATAATTGAACAATAGCCAAGATAGGGTGATGACCAGTGGGAGAGGTATGGAGTGACATGCAGTAAATGCACGTCGCCTCCATCTTCCACTCATTCAATTCCTTAGTACACGCCAACTAGCCCTCCATTAATCTATTTAATTAATCTATGCATCGAACTTAACATTCATCACTTGTCAAATGCGCCACCCCATATCACATTTAACCATTTCCAACTATACCATAATGCATATCAAACATGTTTTCATATAACTCAATAAATCGTATAGACACTAACTTTGTTAGCTAGAACTAACAACAATCCTTTTAATTTCATTTGCATATAGTATATCATAGCATATCATAGTATATGATAGCCTTTTTCCTCTTGGATTTGTTCCATATTTCTTTTATCTTTTGTCATGACTAACATGTGTTTTGTGCAGGTGCAACATGTAACAGATCACGATGCTAATAACAATGTGATAACAATGGATATAAGCCATTCACACAATATGGAATTGAAAATTTAGAGTAAAGAAACCCACACATAACATGAATTATCCATCATTCATTTGTTGTGAATAGAACCAACATTTGAACCTCAATCATGCTCAAACTTGTAAGCAATGTCCCAACAACAACATCAAATAAGAACCATATCCGATCCTCCAAACTACAAGGGGGTCCCACCTACTAGTATTATATATATCGTTAGCTTATAATAATAGGCTTTTAGTAATACTTTGCGGGAAAAATCCTCGTTGCGATTTTTATCGTCAACAAACTAGGGACTCCACATGGATTTTTTTTTTTAACAGATTTAGAACTCAGAACTCATGGTTTCACAAACCAAGAACCAAAGGTCAAGAAGATATAACCAGGAAGATTATGCAACAGGGGGAAGTGAGCGTATTTAACGGAAGAATCACCAGGAATTTGGGAATAACTCATGGAAAATGTTAAGTTTGAGGGGGTTTATTACTGTGTGCATAATCATTCAACCAGAATTTGTTCTTTTAAATTCTCAAATGGATGAAAAAATGGAAAGCAGAAGCGAAAGATAACCAATTCCTTTAAAAGACAATAGTGAAAGCAAATAGGAAATCCAAGTGCCTTCAGGGGGACATCGTAACAACTGTGTAAGCTTGATTTCTATTGACTAGCAATATCTTGTAGGAGTGTCACTGTGGCAGAACTGATCCAACAACTTGATCAAAATAAACTACAAGATGAAAAATAAATAAAAACCATAACATAATTAAAATCGCAAAATTTAAAACAACAAAAAATAAAATGACAAAATGTAAAAGCAACAGGAAATTGTTGAAAACAAAAGTAGAAATCAAACTACTGTAAGCGGAAATGAAAAACAATGGAAAGATGAAAGCAGAGCTAGACTATTAATATACAAAAAATCCAAACAACGTTAGAATTTTTCAAGTTGGTCCCATGTAATGTTTCAAGTGAGAACCGTTAGTGCTGTAGGAAAACAATTGCTCCTGTAAATCCTTTAGAATGTAAGAGTTAGTATCCAAGACAAAAGAAATTTTGAAGGGACCCATAAATAACACTTGAAACTCTGAGGTAATTAACAACCCTTTAACGTATATAATTAGATCATCAAGATAGATATGAACACTCATCAATTCATCAAGATTTATTTGTATAGGTCTTTTAAAAGTGGTACTTGCTTCAAGTAATCCAAAAAGCATATGTTCATAAGTCACGGTACCCTAATCAATGATAAATGTGGTTTTGTAAGCATCTGCCCCTTTTACCTTGATTTGATTGTAAATGGAAAAAACATCAAGTAAGGGCATCATCAGTGTCCCTGCGACTCGCTGCAAAATCATTTATATATTAGAGAGAGGAAAAAAAACTTTCATAATAGCCCTCTTAACTGCGTGAAAATCAATGCAAAATATGACATGCTCAGTGGCTTTCTGGACAAGAACCAAATCTGAAACCCATTCGGAATATTTGGTTGTAAAGATGGTATCAGCCTTCAAGATTTTTTCCAATCCTTTTCGAATAGTTTCTTCTGGTGCAGGGTTGACATGTCTTTGCTTTTGCCTGACTGATTTTATGCCTTCCTTGATGAGGATGGCATGCTGTATAAGACCAGGATTAAAACCACGAAGATCCTCATAAGACCAAGCAAAAACATCTTGAAATTCACCAAGTAGCTTGGCAAACTTCATTTTCTCTTCATCTGAACATTTGGCACCTATCTTAACATTCTTTTGAGCTTCATGTGTCCTGATGTTCAAGGGGATGGTTTCACCCACCTTCCCTTTTGAATCCTCTTATTTCCGTCTCTCTTTATTTCCTACATCACTTGATGAAAATAAACTCTCTAGAGGAGTCAAGCCCTTAGGAATCTTGTTATCTTGTATGGATATAATTTCCTTGGGCTTAAAAGGTTCATTTTGAATGAAAGCACAAATGCTCTCATTGTTGGGGAAGGCCTGCCAAGATTCTATATTGTCGGGGATATGTGGATGATATAGAGATTGACGGGTACAATCAGGTCTGTGAGGCAAAAGTTGTCGATTAGGAGAAGCTTCAAATACAACGAATCAATCATCCATTGAGTTTAACTCCCTCTTAACATGAGTAATGTTGAAAGATAATAGGTTCGAGATAAGTGCCCAAACAGTTTGGGTATATCAATTCATCATCTTGTTTCTAGGAGAGTATATCTTACGTACAAGGTTCAAAACAAGCTTGGAAGCTCCAAAGACTGAAAGGTGACCATAACTAAGATTATAGGAATTTTCAATGCCTAATAATAAAGCTTCGATTTCAGTGACATTGTTCGTGCAAGAAAACTCCAACCTGTAAGACAAGTTATGAATTTTCCCTACAGGAGAAATCAAGATAATGCCAACTCTATTTCCTTCATTAGAGCATGAACCATCAAAGTGCACGTGCCACATACCATCATCTAAATCAATTTGATCCAAGCGAATGTTATCCTCCTCAGCAAAGATGGAATACACTCCTAAGTCTTCTTCGATATAGTTCACATTAGGTTGTGGGACACTCTCTATGTAAGGTGAAATCCTTCCCTCTCTAAGGACTACAATGTTTTTACCATTCCAAGGAATGGATAAATGTGTCCCGTCGAGTGAGAGGTATCCACCTGTCAACGCTTGCTAATCTCTTCCCAAGATGATTGAGTAATTGCTTACTGGCATATCAATTACCTGAATGCTAAGGGTTGTCCTTATTTCAGGATGCGCGCACAAAACTAAGTTCACATATTTAATCTCACCTATGATCGTTTGTTGTAGAATATTATAGGAGAGCATGCTTCTGGTGTTTTCATTTGTACAAGACAAGCCTAGCTCTTCCATAATAATCTTCGACATCACACTTGGGCCTGAACTGCCATCAATGAGGAAACAATGGGCGATCTTATCCATAATATTTACAGAAATATAAAAAGGGGGATTTTTTTATAGGGTATCTAAAGTTGTGTACACCTACTTTATTTATAGACGAATCCTCTTCGTTTACCTGTTCATAAAGATTGGCTACACTAGAAGCTTTCCCTTCCATGAATTGTTTCAGATGCATCTGTTGTTCAGGGACGACAACCATGTCCAGAAGGGTTGCATATTCTTTGATGTTGGCCAACTGATTCAAGATGTTTTACTTGGAAGAGGGGAGAGGGGAAATTGATCCTTGACTGCCAGTAACCTTATGAACTTGAACATTAGCAGCGGATGAGGATGAGATCGGGCTAGAAGAATTGTGGGGAGGGTCAAATTTGCCTTTGGGAGCATAAGATTTGTTCCTAGTATTGACGATCATGACATCTTCGGCCTCTGCAAAATCTAGGACAACGATGGTAGTTCCTGGTATTTTACTAAAGATATTATCTCTGGCACTCTTCCTTACCTCACATGTGGCTTCCTCGTGGTGTTCCTCACAAAAGTTACACCAACTTTGAGGCAAGATAGCTTTAGGCTGAAAAATATTTTCAATCGGATTCCTAAAGGGGGGTGCAAAAGAGGATGAAGCTCCAGGGGTGAGTGGGGAGACATTTCCTTTTTTCTCATAGGCTATCATACGATTATTCATATCTTGTACTAGCTGTAAGAGGGCATACATGTCTGTCTGTTTAACCGATTCTCCCTGGGGAAGACTTGTTCTTCATACTCTAAACAAGTATGTAGAGCAAACTGATATTATCAATGGCTTTTTCCTCAAGCCTATGACGGTAGGGGGAAGATAATGCATTGTAGTAATGCATGAAAGCATATTGGTTCTGAGGTCGAATAAGTTCGTGGATTTGATTGTATAACTTAGTGAAATGCAAGTTGAAGGACTTGATGGTCTCACCATCCTTATAGGCGATGTTATTGTATTCCCGTAACTTCTCATATGGGATTTTAGATTGCCCATAAGTGGATCTGAACCAATAGATTAAATCCTCCCAAGTAGAAAAAATCTTAGGAGGAAGGTCAAAGAAATCGACCATAGCCTTTCCTTCCAAGGAATTGACAAATAAGCAGATGCAGGTATCATTGTCATTTTCCCCTATGTTGTGACAAGCATTAGAAAATGCCACCAGGTGTTCGTTTGTAGTGACAATGTTATTTCCTGAAAACCTAGGGAGATGCTCTTTGAATTTAGGAAGTGGATGAGTAGCAGGTGCTAGGTTAAGAGGAGAGGAAACATGCCATGGTGTGGTTGTGGCGTCTTCTTCAAACTGAAAAAGTCCATACTTTTTAATGACTTTGGTGGGATTCGTGGTGGATTGGACCGAGATATGGTGGCTATATAAGCTACCAATCACTGATGAAGATGAAGAATGAGAGGAGGAAGCACTTCGAGTGCCACCAGATCCACCACTAGATGTCATCTTGTGGATGATAGGTGAGGGATAAAAAGATGAACTGGACGAATCAGACAAAGTTCTCCTTAGAGCACTTTTTTGGGTTGACAACACAACGCTCCTTCCTATTTCAGCAATAGGATTAATTTAAGGTGATAATCCTCTTCTTCTTCTAGAAACACGAGAGTCTAAGGACATGAAAGTAAGTCCAAAACTGAAGGAACAAGAAGGTTACTGCTGATTTCTAGGCTGTCTACGTCTAGCTTCCCAACGTTCTTGGGCACTAATATCTCGTTCAATTGCTGCCCATGATTGATTAAAGTCAACATGAGTATTGGCAGTGTCTAAAATGGTGTTGAACAAATTCAAAGCAATGCTGGTCTGATCTTGAAGACCGGGCTCAATATTGGGCTGCCTTGCAACAAGCAGAGTCATTAAAAATAAAACAATCAAAGAATCAAAATCAGAAAAATAGATGTATTCGATGCAAATCAAGCATAAAAATTAACTAGAGAGATATTGAAGATCTCCCCAATATGGTCACCAAATAAATGTTGAGGAAAAGATATGAAATTGATCTTACTCAAGCATTTTCATATTCTTCTTAGCTAAATCAAATTAGACGGGAATATCATGCTATGTTTATAGCCATCAAAATTAATATCCTAACTCACAAGTATTGATTACAAGTGCTTAGGTTGTTTTTTTATAAATAAAATCTTGCTGAAAAATTCATTATTTATGTGTTTTTATGAACATAATAGATGCTGAAATAAATATAGAGACAGAAGTAAAGACACCAAGTCGATAATCAAGACATATGAGACATAAAGAAATCCTTTATTTCATTCCAATTCATCAAAGAGTCATTCTCTTTACAAAATTTCGTGAAGAAGTTTTGGACCAAAGTCAAACTTAGATGTCCCCGATGAAACATACAAAAGGACCTCTGGCATAAAATAAAAAACTAAAATCTAAAAGATGGATCAACTTGCCATAGATTGCTGCCCACTTGACTCTGCACAATAGCCTTTGTTATTCATGAAAACTAATTCACAAACAGACAAGTCTACACAGACTATCAAAGAGAGATCAACACCTCTGAAAAACAAGTGTCTGAATGATGTATTTCAACCCTAAATCTTGTTATCTACAATAAGACCTTGCTATCATAAAAAAAATTTAGGCTTATGATAAGTTAAGGAATGAATGAAAACTGAACTATCTCAACACAAACTCAAAGAGAAAACCTTAGTATGTTTCTCCTTCTATTCCTCCTTTGTTCCTCCCTTTCCTTTTGCCTTTAAGCAAATTAGAATTGGTTGAAGTAGTTGAACTACTTCATTAGTTAAGTCAACTAAAAACTCAACCAACTTTTTAGTTAGGGGGAAAAGTAACAATTCATATTAAGGGTTTTAAATAAATAATAACTAGTAGGTGGGACCCCTTGTGACTCCCCTTTTACTATTAACAATCATAACATAACTAGTTAATTAAACAACAACATCCCTCCTTGTGAAACCTATCATCACATTCATGTTTGACAATTTATCTCATTGATATTTGAAATTATTTTCAAAAATATATTACTTATATATCCAAAAAAGCATGCTGTCCAAAACTTCTGAAATCAACTGTCATCAACAATAAGTAAAATAAAACTTAAAATCCATATATTCCACTCTGAGATGCAATCTTTCCCTTGTTGCTGCTGTCACCTTTTGATCTCTCTGAATTTGCCTTTGGCTATGCTGAGCCTTTAGGATTAATCTTGTTGATCACATGAGAACAATCGTCCCTCAAATGCATCCGGGAGGACACATATTTATCAGAGCCATTGGAGGGTGAGGAAGCGGAAGCAATGACTTTTCCTTTGTCAGGGGCATGGTGGGCCTCGATTTTCAAACTTTTTCTAGCATGGGAAGAATGAACTTGTGAGTGGACAGGGGCAACTTAGACAATCAGATTGATAGGCGAGGGAGCAGGTAAAGACAAATTGGGCTAGCCATGATGTTGGGATATTGTCGGGTGGACAATCTATTGCCATCCGTCATTTTTGAGAACCTCGGGTTGCAATGAGACATAAGGGGGCACGGAAATACCAGGGGCTTGTGGAGCTTGGAAGGGAGGCCTTTCAGGCCTAGGTTGGACCATTCCTTGCCCAATCAAATTGAAAAACCCAACCTGAAATAGTTGGCCTAACTCTTTCGAGTCAACATCAAAGTGAATGGAGAATCTTGGCCTTCTCTGGCCCCTGTTCCAATTACCTCTTCCTCGGTTACCTCTGCCATGGCTACCTCGGATGAAAAATCTCATTCCTGTATGCATGCTTGATTAGCAAATAATTTGTTTAACAACCATACATGACAACTCTTTTAAAATATGAAATAAATTTTGGCTCAGTAACATATCAGACTCATGCAATCCAATCCATACAAATTGTTTAACCATTGTCAATGAGTAGGGGGTGAACAAAGGTTCTGGGATATGCGAGAGGTTTGTATTGAGCGAAACATGTTAAAGTGAGGGGGAAAAGAACATGGTTACTACTCACTGAAAACAACAATCAACTGGAATGTAAACCAAAGAACATATCACTGTAACCCATCCCTGTGATTTTAAATTGTCACAATACATAGCTCCTCTTAACTGTAATTAAAATTTAGGAACAAGGAGTTAGTAATGGATATGGGAAGGTGAGGGGATTGCAATTAGCGGAAAGTGAAATAATGATAGGGGAAAAGAGTGGATATTGTTCATAAGATTAATTAAGCAATCCATAAAACCATTATGTATTCAATGCAAAAGATGCAACACTCACCAAATAATCACTGTGATCAATTAAACAACTACTGTGTATAATTTAATCATTTTTGTGTTTTAACTTGCTCACTGTTCACAATTAAATTTTAAACACAGTGTCATCAAACTCAAAACAATATGCCTTCCAAAACAATATGTATAAAAGTTCCATTTCTTCTTATTTGTCCCATTTAATGTTTAAAACAATTTCCAAATGAACACATAGTCATTTGTTTCCACTCTGTTGAGCATCAAAACATCAACCAATGTCCATGAATTATTGCCTCAATCAAACACAGACACAAAAATTGTGCTTGATTCCATTCCTCTAATCAATTTAATGATAAAATTGAAAATGAAATCATACTGTTATAAAAACTATGCTCATCTCTGATGGTGTAATCAACGATATCCATAAACATATACAGTGGACAATCAAGTCACAACTATCACGATTTTAAATTGCAATACTCCTGATTGGCAATTAAAACAGAAGGTAACAACAACCAACATTTCAACTTAAACATGTTGTAGGAAACCCACACATACCTATGTTGTGACTTAATCATCTATAAACTAATGCTGGGTTAATAGTCCAATTGTTACAACATAAGAGACAACGACTGTGTATCCAATCCCATTTCTCAAATCAACCAATTAACCATGTTGAGCTATCGATTCGACTGTTATAATAAATAATGCAGTGACTAGATACCAATAACCAAAATCATTGTCAACGTTATCAATAGAGACGAGCCAACAATCAACCACTGCCGGTGATACCCCACCAACTCATAACAGCCAACAATACCGACAGGATATAATTGGCTCCATATATTAAAACCAGGCTTTGAATAATCAGGGGTTCGCTCTATAGAATCAACACAAGAAGACTGGAGTCGACCACCAACAGTAGCTGAGAAACTTTTGAGACAAAACAATGGACACAAAGGCCATATCACCAATAGCTTTGCAAGAAGGGGTGACAGTTCGCCAGGTAGGAGAGAGTATTAACAGAGGAGCAAAGGCTTCTTATTGGCCTGTAACAACACCGAGAACACGCATGGTATAACCCTCGTGGTTTCCCAATCAACTCGAATAATGCTGACATAAAACAGGGCCACAAAATAACAAACAAACCTAACCAACATCTTGGCATAATAGCCACCCAAACCAACTGTGCATAAACCACAATCATATACGAATCCATGACTAGGCGAAAACGATAATAGTGACCCATGGTGGTTCAAAATCAATGCAGCAACCAAATAAGACTGGGTATGTTTTACAAGAACTGTGTGGAGACGACTAGCAAGTCTGGACTGAATGAAACCCTCCAAGTAAAACCCATGAGACAACAAAGAGCCTTCGTGGCTTCTACCACACAAACTTATCAATGAAATCATGACTTCAACTATCCAATCCTTTCATTTACAAGTGAATGCACACGACCAACCATTCCAGAGAAATCTCACAAGTCTACATAGTTGCGAGTCTCAAGAAAATCACAGACCCACACATCACCGAGCCAATATCTATTTCATAACTAGAGAGGGTTCATGGATGGCGAAAAAAACTTACCTATAACCAAAAAGCCTTAAAAATGCGAGCTTGGCCGAGAAGTTGTTCCTTTTCCTGAAAATCAGAGCTTAACCACAACAAAACACAATCGAACAATAACCAAGCTAGGGTGATGGCCAGTGGGAGAGGTATGGAGTGACGTGCAGTAAATGCACATCGCCTCCATATTCCACTCATTCAAATCCTTAGTACCTGCCAACCAACCCTCCATTAATCCATTTAATTAATCTATGCATCGAACTTAACATCCATCACTTGTCAAATGCGCCCCCCCATATCACATTTAACCATTTCCAACTATACCATAACGCATATCAAACATGTTTTCATATAACTCAATAAATCGTATGGCCACTAACTTTGTTAGCTAGGACTAACAACAATTCTTTTAATTTCATTTTCATATAGTATAGCATAGCATAGCATAGTATAGGATAGCCTTTTTCCTCTTGGATTTGTTCCATATTTGT
This sequence comes from Picea engelmannii, assembly GCA_009831015.1. NCBI lineage: Eukaryota > Viridiplantae > Streptophyta > Pinopsida > Pinales > Pinaceae > Picea > Picea engelmannii. Next base: position 127,086 of record ML779305.1, on the reverse strand, counting down.
TTTATCTTTTGTCATGACTAACATGTGTTTTGTGCGGGTGCAACATGTAACAGATCATGGCGCTAATAACAATGGATATAAGCCATTTATACAATATGGAATTGAGAATTTAGAGTAAATAAACCCACACATAGCATGAATTATCCATCACTCATTTGTTGCGAATAGAACCAACATTTGAACCTCAATCCTCAAACCTGTAAGCAATGTCCCAACAACAACATCAAATAAGAACCAGATCTGATCCTGCAAACTACAAGAGGGTCCCACCTACTAGTATTATATATATCGTTATCTTATAATAATAGGCTTTTAGCAATACTTTACGGGAAAAATCCTCGTTGCGATTTTTATCGTCAAAACCCTTCTGTGAAGAGAATCATAAGTCTCGCTTGAGACACATTCTGCACCATAACTGATATCCTATGAAACGTTTCTATGTATACCTCTGGTGATCCTATTTGTCTAAGATGGGTGAGTTCCTTAAAAGGTAGCTCGAGATCCCCCTGGTCAAACCTGTCAATGAGCCTCTGTTTAAACTATGTATAAGCTGTAATCTGATTGTGAACCAGTGTAGTTAGCCCATGGTACCACCAATCATGAGATTTTCCCTCCAAGTACATGGTGGAAAACTTGATGGCATCCATTTCTCTCATGGGGTTAAGTTGTAGGTAGGTATCAAGTTTATGCACCCATGCTTGCGCATTCACCTTGGAAGATCCATCAAATTAGGGGATTTCCATCTTGCTTACCCTTCGCTCCAATTCATAGTTAGACATTTGATATTCTTTAGGCTTACCCCTGAACTTGATCCCACAATAACGATCGAGCCTGAATTGCCTCTGAAACCCTGCACTGAATGCGTGATATCCCCTGACATACTGTTCAAAGTTGTCCTCAATTTCATCCTCATAGTTGCGATGTGACTCGTTATCCAAGAATGTGGGTAGGTAAGGTCTAGGGGTGGCCCTACTATGTGTTGGCCCCTGAGGAGCTCCTCCTCCATAACTATGTCCCTTAGTGTTATAGTGAGGGCTATACTCTTGACGAGGTCTAGTCCCCCCATGAGACCCAATGGCTTCCCTATTTACATAAATTTATGGTCCCTTCCCTACTTGGGTTATCTGTAGTAGGAGTTGTGCAATATTCATCTAACTGGCATTTATCTTCTCCAAGGTCTCTCATTTCAACTTTTCCCCTGCGCATAGTTTCTTGATTTTCCTGTAGATGATGTTCAAGTGCACTTTGTGTCTGAATTATGGAGTGTTGTAAATCCTTTGCAAAACCTACTATAATCTGTGGTTCATTGTCCTCACTTGAACCCTCCATCTCTGCCTCTGATTCACCTGTCTTCTTTCTACGTCTTCCCATGTAAATACCACTGAAATTTTGCATGTGCTAATCCCCACTGGCTGGGAGAATCAATGCTCTGATACCACTGTAATGTTCCCAAGCCATTTTTTTTTTCTTGAAACATTAACTGCTCACTCTTTGTTTGTGTTTGGTTATATGTTTGCAGGTTTACTCATAGAGTTGCACATTAGGGTTTATACTATGAAGATTATAGAAATGAAGTGCTAGCTCTGAAGAATATACCATAAACAAAGACAAGATACAATAAGGAACACCAATATAGATCCAATAATGTCAGATCTGACCTTTATTTAGATAGTAGATAGATCCTGTAACTGCAGATCTGCAGATCTGGAAGAAAACCCCAATAATATCCAAAATGGGATGACAACTGCTACAATGATAATCAATACAGATGATAATATACTTCCAAAGGCACTGTGAAGAGAAGATACCAGCCTCTAAAGGCCAATAGCTGTAAGATAAGACTGATAAGATGGAACCCTGGTCCAAGGCAGTGCCAAACCCTCAAAACTGGTTAAGTTGTGCACTGTCTTAGTGGTTGTAGACACCCTATATTTCGGCCCTCCTCTTCCTATGCTCCAAATGATTGAAAAATCCCCTGGAATGTAGATCAGGCCACTAGAACCCTCCTGGAAAATTCTCAGACTAAAAGGTGAAGTTTTGGCTCTCCAAATAAGCAAACTCTCAACTAGTTTGTGCCCTCCTGGTTGAATGAATCTCCAATATTTTGGCCTCACCTCTAGAGGCCTCAAACTACTACAAAAATCATTGATATGATAGATCAAGCCAACGAAAACCCATTGGTGAAGTCTCAAGTTGATCTATGAAGATCTGGGTCACCAAATGATGAAAACCTCCGTCTGAAGTGTGCCCCTCTCTTCTCCAACTCGTGCCAAGCTCTAGGAAATAATCTGCTGAGAAAACCTCCTCTTGAATAGACTAGAAGTGATGCCTTGGACCATACAAAGAATACCCAGATGTTCCTTTGCCCAAAATCCTTCTCCTCACTTTAGATCGAACTGATCTCCACAAGGTGATGCACCGTCCTACTGGAAACCCCCTTAGGTTGCGCACTAGTAAACTTCTGCCAATAGATCATACCTCTGCAACACTGTAGAATGGTGTCAGAGGATTATTTCACCCCTGGGAGCAAGCTTGGATCAAGGGAGGTGGAATCTTTCACGACCGAGTTGATCTCTAGGGTTTTATTCCAAAACCCTCAAAATTGCTTGTGCTCAAGATCCCAAATGCCAAATATGATAATAATACATAATGCCTTAGAAGTGCACCCTTCCTTTATTTTATACCCCTAGTCTATTCTTCTGTTGAGTTATTTAACCCCTAGGGTTAACTCCTAGCTTTACTCCACATGCTCTTTTCTTTCGTTGAGTTACCTTTTTCACACAAAGTCAACTCAGTAATATAACGTTGTGCTTAGGTAATGACTTCTAATTGAATTTGTCCCCATGATGCATGGGAATATAGTCTAGTGGGGATATCTACACTACTGAGTCTCTCCAAACCTCTTCATCAAGAGGTGGGGGACATTACATTCTTCCTCTCCACCATAAGCGATATCCCAGAAAGAATTCAATTGTTGTTCTTCTGTTTTTTGAGACTCTTGAGGTTGTTCTTGTTGTTCCTGGTTCTCCTCTCCTTCATCCTTGACTTCAGTCACATTTTCTATTGCCCAAGTGTGTAAGGCTTGAAAACTATCTTCCATTTTAATACCATCAACCTCATAAGGGTTGGTTTTATTGTTTGGGGGAGTATTTTTATCTTTCTTGGGAGGAAATCTAAAAAAATTCTTTTGGCTATAAGATCCTTCTCCATCACTCTTTTGCAAATCTATCAGATCATTGGATATTTTCTTAACAATCCTCTGGAGAGCTTCCATATCCATGTAATTAGAATCCTTCTTCTGTTTTGAGGGTTTGGACATAGTTTCTTTGTTTTTACCTTTGTTTTTGGATGGCCTGTTCCATGATTTCCTTTTAAATTCATAATGTTCTTTTAAACTTTAAGGGTTTCCTGGAAGGATTCTTCAAGGGTGGATTTCTCAACATTCTTAACAAACATTGCCATGGACATAGGTAGAACATGGGTATAGAATTCAATGGCAACATCTTCAACAGGTTTAGAGGCTCATGGGATGCATCTCAGTGGAGTAAGGAAGCATTGATTGTAATAATTCACTTGTTCCTTAGAATCCATTTTGACTCTTGACAGTCTTAGGACTAGAGTTGTTGGTGTCTTGTTTTCTTTTAATTTCCTAAGAAATATAGTTTGAACATTCTCTAGTCAGTAATGGAGGCTTCCTCTAAAGAGAAGAACCACGTCAATGAGTTATTCTCAAATGTAAGGGGGAAAAACCGACAAACAACATCTTCGTGTCGAATGCTTTGGAGTCTCATAGAAAGTAAGAATTTATTAACATGGTCTTCAACTGAATCTTTTCTGTTAGGGTCAAATTTTGTTAAAAAGTTATCCAAATGTCTGGGAATGTCATGGACAATCTCAATTACAGCCACTGCATCAGGAATGAACCAATTATGATAGGGGTGGGGGATTTTTATTCGCATTAGCCCTGACCATATTTGGAGGTTAATACAAGATTATCTGAAGTGGGTTGTGTTGAGGGGTTCGACATCCCTTTAACTCAACAGTAGGAACGAAACTGACCTTAGAGGCCCAATTAGACTCTGCAACATTTGATGGGTGGAATGGTTCTCCAGATCTTTCGATCTGGCCAATTTACCGATGGGATTTACTTAGTGATTGACATGATATCTTTTTGTGAAAGTTCCTCCTTTAGATTAAACGTTTCTCTTTTTGTCTTTTCTTTTATTAGATGAGTCTGATAAAGTAAGGTGTGAAGGTATAAACAAAATGATAGAGGGAAATATTAACTACTAAGGAATGTTGAGCTTGGGATAACCCTTGTGCTCTGGCGTGAAGGGAACGATATTCACACCTAATACAAGTCTAGTAATAATACGTTAACTTGCTAGTATTTCAACAATGACTGAGATACAATTATGGAAAGAAAATACCCATGCAATAATATAAGTGCAAGAAAAATAGTTTCCTTAGCTCTACCATCAATCACATATTAACACAACGATTCACTTTTCATCATTTAGAACAAAAGAACTGTTAAAGTATTGAAAAAGATAGCTTATCAATAGACTCATAAACTCTTACTTGTTACAACATCAACTACTGAATTAAAAGATGGAAGTAGTTCCTCCTCAATCTAATCATATAACACTTTTGATGATTTTTTTTTTCTTTGGTTCTACACATAACTTCTTAATTAAATTTGCTCGGAAATAATTCTTTACAATTATAAAAAAAGAGGGTCTTTTCCCAAAACCATCGACCATTCCCAAAAGGTCGATCCTCCTATTTATAAATAATCACTAACCTAAAATAGTTGCTAAGCGTTTGTGTTAAGTAAAACAAAAGAGTGACATGTAGCACTTGATCTCTTTGTTCTCTTGAGATCATCTAGTGGTTCTACTAGAGTGGATGAATCTTCTCGTATTACAATCCTCACATGTGTTAGCATACAATAATCTGTGTTGGTCCATCAGGGCTGAAAGGGTTTCCTTCATCTCTATTGCCCATTCTCTATATTGTATCACTTTGGCACTTAAACACAGAATTGCATGAGCCTTGATCATATTTTCCATAAACTTTTTTACCTGATCCGGTGCCATGCTTGTCACCTGCATGATATCTACTTCCCATGCTGAGTCTTGTTCTGCATGTTGTTTGATTATGTCATGCAAGTCGAAAAAGTCTTCGGGTGAGCCAAACTCTGGGAGGATAATGTCTTTCATCTCTCGATTGATATTTTCCCAGCTTCTTTTGCACTCGGCCCACCTATTTTGTATCTCTCGTTGAGATTCTTGGGCCATAATTACCTAGTATTCAGTTTCCTTCCTGATCCGAGAGATGTTGCTATCCATCATCACTCGGACTCCATGCTCCTCCATGTCTCAACCCTTCTGTAGTATGATGATATAATCGATTCATTCTACAACCTGGTATGCCTTTTCATACCATCTCTTCACATCTTTACAGGTTGTCAGTGCCATGAGAGTGTCTTCTTGAAAATCGGCTACACATGCAGTGAAGATATGTCTTTCACTTGTGAATTCTGCATATCCATCTTGGAATTCACTCTTCAGAAAAAAATGTTGATTGTGTTGAGTCTTGGTAATATTTTTCCAGATGGTGCAGATGGTCTAGCTCCTTCTTTGTGGCGGCCAATTCCTTTTCATCTCACTTTTCTCGATCCAACGTGGCATCAATGATAGCCATCCCTGCATTGATTAGCTAAAATGTCTTCGCATTTGATGTGCTAAGCAAAGTTTCTTCTGTGGTGATGAGAATCGCGCTATCCAGCGTGAGCCTCCTTTTCTTGGTTATTCTCCTCATTATGGCTTTCCTCTTCCTGTCGTAAGAAATCATATGTATATCGACGACCTCATCCATGGGATTAGGGATTTGTTGTTCTCCCAAGGTCAGAGTGTTTCCCAACACTCTTGCAATACATATTTTCTCTAGGACATGCTCTTGTACTTCTTTGACATGGGAAAATTTTGTATATTCCGATGGCTCGACCTCTGTCTGGTGTTCATCAGCTGGTGGGGTATCATACTTAATTGGAGAGAGAGTCACATGCTCAACACTTACTTGGTGATCAGTTGTTGAGGTGCTGATCTCTAGTGGTTGCAATCCCTCTTCTTGTTCACCAGAACCTAGCTCATCCTTGGAGATGTCTTTCAGGGTCCCTGATAGGTCGAGAAATTTAGTGTCTAAGGTACTCTCGGCCTCATGGTTGCCCTGCCAAGGGTTTGGAATTGATGCATCATGACTTGGAGTAGATTCCCCCCCTGGTTCTTTCTCTTATGTAATTGTTACCGTAGTTATAAGCGAGACCTCTAAGATCTCTTCATCATCATAGATAGTAATTATATCAAATAGGGTATTAGGCACACTCGTTTCACTTGGTGTTATTGGAATCTCATACTGGGTTTGAATAGTCACCGGTGATATGGCCTGTGGTGACGAAACTCTATGGTTTCCCAGATCGATGGTTTCCTCTAGTGGGGTTGATTCTGAGCCATTTAGCTCCTCTATGATGTTGACTGGGTCGGTTGGGGTGAGACTCATAGGTTCTAATAGTTGATGATAATTTTCCAATTGTTGGATGACTCTTTGGGCTTCTTCTAATAACAACATCCCCCTCCTATGTGCCTCTGTGGCTTCTACTGCTCAGTTTTCTTCTCTAACCCTGAGGGCTTCTTGAACCGTATGTTCTATCATTTCGACTTGCTCATCCATACTCATAGCTTTGAAACTAGTCATATTTGGGTTAAATTTTCTCTGTAGTACCTCCTCCCAGTCCCGAGAACATTCTGTAAAGATCTCGTCTTTGAACTTATCATGTGTGTATGGCCAACAGGAAGAGACTTGTGATGCATGCTGGAGAACCAGGCCTTTAGGGTCATGTTTGCGAAATCGTCCTGTTGGGAACCTGTATTCCAGCTGGCTCAAACCCTCTTGTTTAGCTTGTGTAGTACCCTTCACTATTCAAAACCCTACATGGAAACCATAGGGTATGAACGCTCGTTTCTTGTCTTTAACTAAAGTGGCATTATATCCCTCCAGGATGGTCTGGTAACATATTTCTCCTACGACGAGTCGGTCTGGGACATGAGCGGGGAGTAAATGTAGTGCATCGGTGGCCCCGAACACCCTGATATATGTCGTGGTTTCATCTAGGTACCAGTGGCCTAGTTTTGAAATCATTTTGTTGGCCGCTACAGATAGTCTTGGGAATTCTTTCTTGAAAATAATAAAATAGACCCGAGCTATGAATTCATCATAAATGAGAGCATAATATTTTTTGTACCTATTTTACCACATGATGTTGAAGTAGACATGTATAGGTAGCTCAATGACATTCTAGCTCAAATTCATGCTGGGGAAGACATTCCTCGTGCAGATCATGTCTAGCAAATATGAAGCCATGTGAAAAGCAGGCACTTCTCCATCCTTTGGTGTCTGATCCTGCAATATGTTGGTGCTCAATTGCTTAGAAATGATTGCTCCCCAATTGAATCTACTCCCATATATGACCACAGTGTATTCCAGGGACATCCATGCCTTCAAGAACTTAGTGCAATCTCTCTCCCCTTATAACCGACAAATTATATCCATTAAATAGATGTATGGCTCCATTAGATTTGTTGTCTCGTACCAATCGTTGCTCTGATTTGTGAATTTTTTGTCTTCCTTACACCAGGAGGCCATTAATCGGCTGGTGTCATGGAACTCATATAACTTCACTACAAAATCTGTGTTTAACCGCTCCTCCGGGTCCCTGATCTTGTAATATTTCTAGACCTCTATCAGAAGAAAAACACTGACACATCCACCATTCTCATAATTGACTAGGCACTTCATCATGTCTGTATGCTCGATTATCCACCCAGAGTCTCAATACAGGGCAAGACCGAGGTTCGAAAGGCTACCATATGTAGGCATGACCGTCAGATGTTCGGAAAAACCTGGTCGTCGAGCACCCATACCTGTGGGGAATAAATTCAGGGAATCTTCCCGGTTAATTATGTTGAACAAATCTCCCCATTGTGGGAGCATTGTCTTTGACCCAATGCTTTCTTTTGTATCTCAAAAAATAGGGGGTTGAGCAAATGCCTTCTTAGTTGACGTTTGATGATTGGTTCCACTCTAGTAGCAAATTCCAAATGCCTCGCAGCGCTAGGAGAAGATCCTTCACCGACCTCTGCTTCCTTCAATTTTGGTGCCCTTGGCGAACGTCTGGTCATTAGATTCATTGGAGGCATTTTTCTGCAAAGAGAGCAGAGTTAGACACTGTGTTACAGAGAGAATATTGATATATAAATAAAATGCAACCGTTGAAATGATAAAATTAACACATACGTCCTCTTCTTTGCACTAGCTTAACTTGATTTTGAAATTATGAGAATCAAGTGCAACTCTTGAGATGCTCTTTTCACTTCTTCGACTGCTCTGGAAATGAGAAACTTGTGTGCAAAATGTTGGGGGTTCAAAATTGTCTTAGTGATTTAAACGCAGAGAATACTTATCTTGTTGCATCAGTTCTTCAATTTGGGGTGTAAGTACGATTCTACAAAATCTGTCACCAAATCTGCATTATGCTCGAGATTAAATGCAGTTGTAGGTTGGCGATGCAGGAGTGGGCTACATTGTGGTTCATTGATGATTTCAAATTCCCGTTATTTGATCGCCGCACAGGGTAGCAACGCATGCAGAGTGAAACATTGATTGGTCTATTAAATGACATAATTTGATCTTATTTTGTGCTGAAAACATCCTATCATTCCACTAAATTAAACTAGTGGATCGAGAGTCGATGTTTTTCTTTAGACAATGTTCATTGATATCTCTTGGAAAAAACTCCGATGCCGATCCATCTTTCCGTACATCACTGATGTGGAAATGCTAACCTAGAAGTGTGACTAAGACACATGTGTTGAGGAAAATATATGAAATGATCTTACTCAAGCATTTTCAGACTTTACTTGGCTAAAAAAAAGTAGACGGGAATATCACCCTATGTTTATAGCCAACAAAAATAACATCCTAACTCACAAGCATTAATTACGAGTGCTTAAGCTAGTCTTTTATCAACAAAAAAGATTGTTGGAAATTCACTTTTTATGTAATTTTCTGAATATAACAGTTGCTGAAATAAATGTAAGAACATAAGTAAAGACACCAAGATGATAATTAAGA
>ML779305.1:92855-103190 GCA_009831015.1 Picea engelmannii | reverse complement strand
GACTCTATCATTATTGTAAGTTGATTCATTTTGAGATTAATAAAAGAATACTTTTCCCATCCCAATGCATGAGTTATATGTAATTTATGCTTAATTTCTAACCCTCAAGTAGAAAAATAGCATGCATGCGTAGTGTTTTGTCTTGATTGCAGGATTAACTTTGGAAGGAGCAGCACAAGTAAGCGGGCAAAGCGCAACGAAGGATCTACACCAAACATCAGTAAAAAGGGTAGTAGTTCCTTTCCATGTATGTGTCTTGAAAGAGAGGTTTAAGTTTTGGGTGGTAGGTTAAAAGGTCATTTCTTTAAGGTCAAAATCTGTATGCAAATCTACCCTAGTTTGATAGTCCGCAGGGTATTATTTCCCAACAATAGGGGGAAGAGTAATAATTATAATAAGGGTCATAAATAAATAATAACTATTAGGTGGGACCCATTGTGACTCCCTTTAGTTCATAACAATCACAACAATTATAACATAACCATTAGTTAAGCAAAACACACCTCCTTGTGTCTCCCATCAACATATTCACTTTTGGTAATTTAAACTCATGAAATTTGAAATTATTTCAAAAATAATACTCATATATCCAAAATAAACATGATGTCCAAATATCCCTGAAGTCAACTATCATAAAACAATAGATATAATAAAAAATCAAAAGCCATATTTCCCAGTCTGTGATGCAACCCTTCCTTGATTGCTGCTATCACCTCTTGATTTTCCTGAATTTTCCTTTGGCTGTGCAGAGCCTTTAGGCCTAATCTCGATGATCATGTGGGAATAATCATCCCTCAAATGCATTCGGGAAGAGACTGATTGGTTAGAGCCATTGGAGGGTGAGGAGGGGGAAACAATGGATTTTCCTTTATCAAGGGCATGGTGGGACTCAGTTTTCAATCTCTTGCTAGCATGGGAGGATTGCACTGGAAAGTGGTCAGGGGAAGCTTGGGCAATGGGGTTAACCAATAGAGGAGCAAGAAAAGACAAGTTGGTCTAGCCACGATGTTGGGACACTGTCGGGTGGATAATCTCTTGCCATCCATCATTTTTAGGGACCTCGGGTTGTAATAAGACACGAGGAGGTACAAGGATACCGGGTGCTTGCAGGGCTTGGAATGGAGGCCTTTCAAGCCTAGGTTGGACTATTCCCTGCCCAATCCAATTGAAGAATCCAACATGAAAAAATTGGCCAAGGTCTCGTGAATCAATGTCAAAATGTATGGAGAACCCGAGCCTTCTTGAGCCTTGGTTCCAATTACCTCTACCTTTGTTTCCTCGGCCATGGCTACCTTCACTGAAAAAAATCATCCTGCATGCGTGATTGATTAGAAAATAGTATTTTAAATAACCATACATGAAAACTCTTAAAAATATGAAATAGATTTGGCTCAACAATGTATTAGACTCATGCAATCCAATCCATACAAATTGTTTTACTGTTAATCAATGAGTAGGGGGTGAAAAAGGGTTCTGGGATATGTGAGGGGGTTGTATTGAGCAGAAATATAATATAATGAGGGGGAAAATACATGGTCACTGCTCAATGACAACAACAATCAACTGAAAATCAAACCAATAAAACATCGTTGCAATCCACACAAGACACTGCCACTTCCAACTGCCTTAACACTGAAATTTTCTTGACTGTAATCAATCTTAGAACATGGAGTGAAAAAATGAAATGGGAAGGCGATGGGATTTGTAATTAGAGGAAAATGAAAACATGGAAGGGAAGAAAGACGATTACTGTTCATGAAATTAATTAAGTGATCCATAAAACATGCTGCGAAAAGAGATGCATCAACCATCAACAATTCCTGTGCAATTTAACTAGTTCATTGTCATAATCAAATATCCAACACAGTGATACCGCAAGACCGTATGTATTCCACACTATTTGTAAGAGGTTATGTTCCCTTCATTCACATACTTTTCATTTTATAACAATTTACGAACAATACCCATTTCCAATCTGTAAACTATCAAAATCAACCACTGCCCATGCATTTCTTCAATCCACAATAATACTCAAAAGTCATGATTTCAAATTAATAATGAAGTCACTATCACTGCAATCGGGCCTATCGTTTAAATGCAATGATATTTGTTAAACATATATAGGCAGTAACCAAAATAATCAAGACCAAATTGCCACGCCCGAATTGACAATTAATCATACAACCAACAACCACCATTTAGACACAAGCTATGCACAGGGTAATTCTCCCAGGCAATGTAGTTCTGCCACTGTAAAAAAAACAATTCAATGTGACTCAAAAGCTGGGCCATTCATCCAACACGACGAGGTATCAACAACAATCTTGTCTCAACAAATGATCGGGATGCAACGAAATGTGCTCAAAAACTTCGTGAGTATCTCTGACTGTGAGAACTCAAGCCATCTATGTTATACACAGTGCACAACTAACAAAACCCCATGATGAAACATTTCCACTTAACACAACAAACACACAGTTACGACAATAACTCAACCCATCGAGATGAGCCATCGACTTAATACAATATTGCTTCGATTTAGTCACACCGTAATCGACCATGATGTGAAAACTCAGGCTTATACAATTGAACAAACATAAGGATGCAGTGGATATGTTTTCTACAGTCATCCGATTCAATAATCATTCGACCCCAAAGAAAACTAAAGTTACCATGACTATTATTTCATTTTGCAAAACACCATCCACACAACACGACATGCGTGAGTTGTAAACAATGCCAGCTAATCATCCAAATAATCATTAGTGTGAATACCAATGACCGTGTATCAACCAAACAATTCACCACTATCTTAAAAAATCAATCAACCTAACAAGCCATGGAAATTATTCATACCCACGCATCAATTTGAATTAGGGCAGAGGCCTTCTCCATTTACAATACTGAGTTATTATCATAAGGAGTGTAACTGTGTACTTTGAAAGTGAAATTGGCAATGTAGGGTTTTCCACTGTTATAACAGAGTCAGTGACTATAACCAACCCGACTATCACACGACAAACTGGTCAAGCCTGTGCTCAAACTAGTCGACAATTATACCACCAACCAACCATAACCAAGTCGTAAGACCAACAGGCTAAGATGTTCTTCTCTATCAATCTTCATACTGGAGGGCTAAGGTTTGTTCCTTAGCCAACACAGGGAGAGCAGAGCCACTCTTTGTAATGGTGAAAACTCCAAGGCCACGGTGCAAATAGGAAGAACCATGACTCATTCATGGATGGGTACAAATCCATGACATGGGTCCATAACCGAAAGGTAGGGCTCTAGTTCGGCCTGGGAAAGGTTAGTTAATGCATGCAGGGTATAACCCTCGTTCTCTTCGATCAAACAACCACAACATGGAGGTGAAGACAGGGCCGAGTAAGAACAAGAGAAGCCATTTTGTGACCCTTAGTGGTAAAATCAACCAATGTCGAAGTAGACAAAACATAGTGATGCAAAAAAACTTTGACCATTAAACCCATGAAGCCAAAGACCGGATTTAGTGACAGTGTGTGAAGATAACTATCCACCCAAGACTAAACAAAAAACCTCCAACTAAACCAGCAACGATAACAGAGAGCTATCACCCAGGAAAACCAATAACCTCTATGAACTCAAAATTATTACAGGAAGAACCATCCACTCTTCATTCCAAGAACCCAAATTTCACACAGTTGCAACCCTTAGGAAAACACAAATCAATACACTTGATCCGGTAATCATTTCATAACCAGAGAAGAGTCACAAATGGCCAAAAAAAGACATACCTGTAATCAAATTCCTTAAAACGAGAGCTGGTCAAGCGGTTCCTCCCTGCTAAAAATTCAGAGCATAACCACAGAAGCAAGATCAAACAGTAGCCCTACTAGGGTGGTGGCTAACATGAGGAGTAAAGGTGACGTGCAGTAAATGCACGTCGCCTCCACCCATAATGCATTAATTCATCAATACATGCCAAAACATTCTTCATTAACCATTAATCAACCATGTATCCAAACCATCACCACTTTAAAAGCCAATAGCGCGACTTATGCCATAACATAATTCAAGTCTCATATAATTCAACCATTTGCATAACCAATAGCACTATTACCTTGCCAAATGCACCATCAACATTTCATACCATATGTGTATTGACCATTTAACCCAATCAAAATTTCATGTCCATTTACTTGCTAGCTAGGGTTTAACAATAATTGTTAAGTCTTCCCATGCATGTAGTATAGTTTAGGATAACTTTAAATTATTCCCCTTTTCAATTGTTTCTCATTTCCTTCCAATTGTTTGCATGAAGTATTGCAGAATTAGGTCCCTTTTCTTTGCATTTGTTATAGTATTTTGCCTCTCTCAAAACTTCCCTTCATGTAATTTCACTAACATATTTGTTGTGTAGGTGCGATAAGAACATACAACAATGACATTAATGAATATCATAGGCTGTAGTAACATAAGGAATCAACACTTCATAAGCTCAAATCATAACCAATAACAACAAGATTCCATCAACCATGTAAGCCGTGTTGCACATCATCCCAACATAAAAAATGAACAGATCCGTTCTCCAATAGTTCAAGGGGGTCCCACCTACTAGTATTATTAATTTTTATAATAATAGGCTTTAGCAACACTTTGCGGGCAAAAATTCGTTGGCAATTTTAATCGTCAACAACGGGGAAACCTAAGGTGACTCGGGATTAAACAAGGCCGTATGAAATGCCTACGCATCAAAGAAATGTGGCATTTGAAATTGGCTTCTTTGTTTAAGAGTTTATTCGAAATCAGGGATTTTCGTTAGATAAGCATTTTAAAAAACAAGTCCTACCCTGCCAATGCCGAAAAAGTATCATGGATCGACGATTGGCTATATGTTTAAACAAGTGTTCTCGGATTATCCCCCTTGGAACTTGCCGATGCCAAACATGTATTGGTGATCGGTAATCAACGATGTGTCGACACAAAATTTTTCCATGATTTAAATCTTTGAGATTTCACTGACCCCGAACAAATGCATTAGAAACAAGTTATCGAAGGTTCTTCACGGCCCATGTCAATGTTTAGCCCTCTGATATTTCACCGATGTCGATGGGATATTGACCATTTCCTGAATCTTCTTTGCAAACAACCAGTGAAATCCTCCTGCGTTTTTTCCCGATGCCAATGATACATCAGTGATCATAGATTATTGTCACTACATGGTCATTTTTTTTGCTTGGATTTCGCTGATGCCAAAAATAGTGTGTGGGGCATAATTTTAGCTGTGAATTCTTAGTTAAAATGCCATGTTCTTTTTTAGAGAAAAAAGGTTTCATTTTGACAGGTCTAAATAAATCCGAATGTGATCCATGATGAGACATGGAAAAAAAACTTAATGATCCCTACACAACAGACTCAACTCAGAAATAAGAAAAGAAAACAAGTGGTACCCAAAAAGAGAAAAAATTTCAAAAAACTTTCAAGGTGTGTTGAGCGCTCAAAAAATGGCAATTATTTGGGCGAAAACATAATCTATGCTCCTTCCTTCAGGCTTAGCTTGTGTAGAAGTTGGTTGAGAAACTAACCGGCTTCGCTTTTATCACAGTATTTCCTATACATGCATGTACAATTTCCCAGGTTCGTGAATTCGGGTCCGCCTATGGAGTTCAACCCTTATCCCACCTTCGTTCGTCTACACCGTGACCCACACCCCTCTTTGACAATAGTCCGGCAAGGCATTCATTGGCTCGAAGTTGTTTTAGTTATCATTATTCCCTTGCTACGGTGTTTCTCCACTGCCAACGAGCATCCATAGCCCCGACGGAGTCACCCCAATGTCACAGACCTTGCTCCGCTACCAGCGAACATCCATAGCCCCGACGAAGTTATCTGCATACCCTCTCCAAATTTGCACTCATTTAATATAATTGATTTATTTCCGACAGAAATTCCCTGAGTGAGTTGGAGAGGACAGTTGTTATATTCCAGGTGAAAAGTTAAGGTGCAATTCTTCCTAGCTTTCTCTAGAGGTACATGTGATCCTTTCCAACTTGCCATCTTTCCCTTTGGGCTTTACCAGACCACTAGGCAAACACTTCATCACTTACCAAGGTTGTTTATTTTGCAAAGACAAGACATAGATCTCCTTAAAGAAATTTGTAATGGCCCAGTGTTTCTTATGTTGCACGTAAGAATAAGTTAGGAGCAGAGTTTCATACACCATATTTATTAAAGTCGACCAATGATTTACAGAACACAAATTTACTACAGGAAAATACCAAGAAAAAAAATAAAAAAATAAAAAGGGATCTGCAATCAGTCTACCCTAAACCTACACATTTATTCTAATCATAATGTATTCTAAAAGAAACATGAAGAAGACATTTTTTTTTTAACAGAAATATTGTTTTAGGGCTTGGCCATTCACTAGGAGTGTGTCGGGTTCCCCCCTCATATTTCGGAACCGATACATGCCTACCCCAATTTTCTCGAATACCTGGAAAGGTCCGAGCCATAGATTCTGAAATTCAAATGTTTTCCCTTAGGTTCGTTTTCTCTATCCCATTTCAGGACTAAGTCTCCTACTTCAAAACTCTTCTCTTTGGCCTTATGCTTGTCAAACCATCATTTAACTACCTGTTGATGAGCGACGAACTTACATTTTTATTTCTCCCTTTCATTTTCAAGCACAAGGAGGGTATCAATTCTTTGTTGAATAAATGATGAGGGTTGTCCTCTTGAACCATGATCAAGATGAAGTGATGGAAGATATAACCCATTTGGGAGAATGGCTTCGTGTTCATATACTAGAAAGTGTGGAGAGTTTCCTATAGCTTCCTTGGGTGTTACTCTATCTTCCCATAAGGCAATATGAAGTGAGCTATGCCAATTCCTCTAATTGTCTGCGACTGTTTTCTTCAAGATCCTCACTAGGTTATTTTTAGTTGATTTTGCCACCCCATTTCCTTGTGGATAGTAGTTTGTAGAGTATCTTATTATGATTCCTTTGTCCAGAGCGAACTCTGTTAATAGAGTAGAAGAAAAGTAGGAAGCATTGTAAAAAACAAGAATGGAAGGCATCCCAAACCTTGTGATTAGTTGTTGTTCTATGAATTGGATTACAACCTTTTCATTCATGTGAGTCAGAGGGATGGCCTCTGCCCATTTTGTAAAATAGTCTGTAGCAGACAGTATGTATTTATGTTGTTTTGAAGAATTCGGGGTAATATCCCCTATGACGTCTAACCCCCATTGCTGGAATGTTCTAGATATGGTCATTGGTTGGAGTGGGACAACTGCCCTCTTTTCTCTACCAGCGCTCATTTGACAAGAATTACAGTTTCTAGAATATGTATGAGCGTCCCTAAATAGAGTAGGCCAGTAATAACCGACTCTTAATATTTTATGAGCTRTGGTATCTCCTGCAAAGTGTCCACCCGTAGGACCATCATGGAGCTCCCTCATAACCTTTTCTGCATCTTCATGTTCGAGACATCTCAATAGTACTCCATGATAATTTACGCACAAAAGTTTTGAATTTACGAGGCGATATTGCRCAGATTTTAGCCTGAGAGCTCTCCTTTCCTTAGGCCTTAGGTTTTCTAGGAAATTCCCATGATGYAGGAGGTAAATAAATTTTCCATACCAAGATTCTCTCCCTRGGGGAATGTATAAAGCTTCACTACACCATAATTCTAATCCATTCTCCCACCCGRGGTCTTCATTTATTAGATCTTGGGCTTCTGCAACCAGTTTACACAATCCTTGTCCCTTAACTAATTTGGCAGGTTTTATATCTAGATCAAATTCTTGGACAAATGCCATCCAATTTCCCCTTCTCTCCCCCATATCTTGTTGAGTGAATAGGGATTGGACTGCGGGATGAGGCCCGATGACTTTGGTGTGATTTTTTAGGATGTAAGATATGAAATGTTTTACTGCATTGTACACCGCATAATCTTGTTTGTCTATAGCAGGGTAGTTCAATTCATATCCTTGAATATTAGTGCTCATAAATGATATCGGTGACTCATTGTTTTCATCAGCCTTCTAGGTCAATACTGCAGCTAAGGATTGGTCAGAGGTGAAAGTATAGAGGAAAATATCTTTACTAAAGTCGAGACATCGCAACACTGGAGCTTGAGACATTGCAGTCTTGATGTTGTTGAAAGAATATTTTCTCTTTTCATCCCACTTAAACTCTGCATCCTTGCGAATCATTTTTTGTAAGGGTTTGACGGTTTTAGTGAAATCGGGGGTGAACTTTCTCACAAAATTATTTTTCCCAAAGAAGGATTGCATATCCTTTTTGTTATGGGGCAAGGGAAGATGAGTTATTTTCTCTATTCGCTTGGGATCTATACGAAATATTTCTTGAGATATAATATGACCTAGTAGTTTCCCTTCCTCGACACCAAATATAGTTTTCTTATGGTTTAAAGATATTCCATATTTCCTACACCTTTTGAAAATATGGGTTAGATGTTGGATGTGGTCTTCTCTTCTCTTTGAATACACAGTCATGTCGTCCAAATATACTACTACACATTTGTTAATCAATCCCATAAAAGCTATGTCCATGGCCCTTTGGAAGGTTTCCCCTGCATTAATCAACCCAAAGGGCATGCGTTTATAAGAAAAAGTTCCCCACTTGGTTCGAAAGGTAGTCTTCAATCGGTCTTCCTCTGAAACTAGGACCTGATTATAACCTCATAAACCATCTAGAAGGCAAAAAATTTCAGAACTAGACACGATTTGCAAGAGTTGTTCCATGGGTGGGACTGGGTAGTTATACTTTTCCGATGCTCTGTTAAGGTTTCTGAAATCTACACACAGACGGATCTCACCAAACATTTTTTTGTCAGGAACCAAATTTGCTACCCAGGCAGAGTGTCTAATGTGAAAGATAATCTTAGCATATAACGATTTCTTTAGCTCTTGATACATCAGGGGTTCCAAATTGGCTACCCCTTTTGGTATCATTTGAAACCTTGGTTTATTATTAGAGTGTTATGTTCCATTCTTCTGTTCGTGGAAATCGGTTTCTGCCAGTTTCTCTTGGAATACCTCATCATCAATAGCCAAATCTTTAAAATTCTCTTGATTAGTTAGAAAATTACAATATGTTATCTCCTTCAAAACCCTTCCAATTAGAAATATTGTTGGGTACTGATGATTTGTAGAGTAGTTCCACAGTAAATCTGGAGGCTTCATAGTCTTTTAAAGGGGATAACCTCGAGGCTGCAGTGGCTAGGGAATCAACAAGAGTATTCTTTGTCATGGGAACAACAATAATATTGAAGTCCTCAAAATGTTCTATTAGTCTATGCACCTCTTGTTGGTAATTTATCAAGTGGGGTGAATTGCAATGGATATTATTCTTCACTTTCCTAACGATAATTTCAGAGTCCCCAAAAACTTTCAGTTCTTTAATGTTTAAGTCTATGGATTTCTTCATTCCCGAAACTAGAGCTTCATACTTAGCAATGTTATTGGTGCATTCAAATTCTAGTCTGCAGGATAGGAAATTTTCCTTCCCTTTCGGGTCAATGAGAATACATCCTGCTCCTGACCCTTCTTGTGATTTAGACCCATCAAAGTACAATGTCCAAACTTGTGAGAAAAATTTAACAACTTCTTCAGGCCTAGTTATTTTCTCATCTCTGTATACCTTGCCTATTGTTTTCTAACAGAGGTTCTTGACAAAATATGATTTCTTCTACTGCTACTAGTAGATTCACTTGAAAAGTCATTTCAGATTTTTGAGTGAGAGGTACATCACACGAGAGAGGGGAGAAATTGTCGAAATCAGAATTGCAGGAGTAGTTTTTTAGCATGGGGAAATCTGTCGACAAGGGTTCGTTGAAGGCTTCTAAATCGGTGATAGTATGTTTGAGATATCTTTCCCTATCGATCCTAATCATGTTGGTATGTCCCTTTAGTGGAAACCAGAGGTGAGCCCATTCCGTGCTAAAATATCCATTCAATTTATCGTACCAATCTCGACTGAGTAGCATTCCATAAGCTTCTGGGATATATACTACAATTATATCAATTACTTGAACAAATTTTGGGTGTGTAGCCATTCTTATCATGACATCCTTAAGTTCCCCAATAACTTTTACCTGAGTTATGTCTAGTTGTATAACATTTTTATCACTTTTGAGCAAGATTGCGTTCAATTTATTGCAGATTGAAAATGGCATGACATTGGAGGATGCCCTTGAATCGACTAAGCAATTATGCAAGTTTATGTTGAAGAATTCAAATGTTAAAAGGAAAGGTGGGAAAAAAGGATTTCCTCTTTTGTCTAAAGAGAAAGCATTCACACTTGGTTTGTTCTTTCAATCTGTGGGA
>ML779305.1:69100-91888 GCA_009831015.1 Picea engelmannii | reverse complement strand
TGTTGTAGGTATTCTATGTTCCCACCTCCTTTTTCGGGACCTTGTTCTGTTTGTTTTCCCGGGGGTTTAGTCAACAAAAGTCCTCTCTTAGGTGGAGGTTGAACTTCCTTCTTAACTAGTGAGACCTGGCCCTCTTTGCATCCCTTCATTTAGAATTCAATTGTTTTGGCTTCCTTGAGATTTTCAACTAGCATATGTTTGACAACTCTCTTCACAAACATGGAAATGGAAGCAGGGAGAGCATTAGCATATACCTCAATTTGTAACTCATGAGTAGGTTTAGCTTCGAGTTGAAATTTGTTCAGGATAGTGGAAAACCGTTGATTGAAGTCTTTAACCTTCTCTTTTGAACTCAT
This sequence comes from Picea engelmannii, assembly GCA_009831015.1. Classification (NCBI taxonomy): domain Eukaryota; kingdom Viridiplantae; phylum Streptophyta; class Pinopsida; order Pinales; family Pinaceae; genus Picea; species Picea engelmannii. The sequence goes on along the minus strand of ML779305.1, from coordinate 91,532 downwards.
GGTGGCGGTGAACAATTCAGCCATTAAAGCTCCCGTGGTGGTTTCTTCTGCAAATTTGTCTAAGAAATATTTTTGAAACTTCGTCCAACTAGTTATGGATCCCACAGACAAGTTAAAATACCAAGTCGAGGCTGAATTCTCAAAGGTAGAGGGAAAAATCCTACACGCTACGTCCTCATGCTGTACGTTCTCCAGTCCTATAGCTAGTATAAACTTTTTAATATGGTCTTCAGGCAATCCAGAGGTTTCAGGGTCGAATTTGGGAAGTAATTTTTCTGGATGTCGGGGGAGGTTATGTACCCATCCTAGGATTTCCAGAGCATCTCTGTCCAACCAAGGTTTATTATTTTGAGGTTGAATTCCCCTTCATTCATTATTATCGTTATTATCCTCCATGTTGTCCGATTCCGAACTTGAGCGATCCGAGTTAAACCCTTCCTCATCAGATTTGAAATCGTCAGGATTAAAGTAGTTACCAGTTGGTGTTTCGGGGATCAGATTAAGGGGTTGTTCGATCTCAGTGAGGGAAAAATATATCAGGTCTTCTACTGTGTGGAAAAAAACTTGGTCAGGGGTGTCAAAAACTGGTCTCTTGACTTGTTTTCTACGAGGAAGTAACAAAGATGAGGGTAATGATCCAATTTGTCGGGCGTAAGATCTTGTGATTATTTTGAACTGGTTCAACTCCTCATGGGGAAGAGAGTAAGGTATTTCAGGGAATAAGTGTTCTATTTCCTCATGCTTGGGTGAGTTACTCATTCCAGGAGTACTCTTTGTATGTGGGTTTTCTTGAGAATCACTAGCCATGCATGTGGGTTATTTTGAATATGTAGGCTACGCGAAATATATTATCAAAAATGTCGTTATCCATTCATTCATTCAATCCCTCCTTCTAGAACCAATTATGTTGAGGGGTCCGAGATCCCTTTAACTCAACAGTAGGAACAAAACTCGCCTTAGAGGCCCAATTAGACTCTGCAGTGTTTGATGGGTGGAATGGTTCTCCAGATATTTCGATCTGGCCAATTTACCGATGGGATTTACTTAGTGATTGACAATATATCTTTCTGTGAATGTTCCTCCTTCATATTAAGTGTTTCTCTTTTTGTCTTTTATTTTATTAGACGAGTCTAATAAAGTAAGGTGTGAAGGTATAAACCAACTAGTAGAGGGAGAGATTAACTATTGAGGAATATTGAGCCTTGGATAACCCTTGTGCTCTGGCGTGTAGGCAACGATATTCACACCTAATACAAGTCTAGTAATAATATGTTAACTTGCTGGTATTTCAACACTGACTGAGATACAATTATGGAAAGAAAATACGCATGCAATAAGATAAGTGCAAGAAAAATAGCTTCCCTAGCTCTACCATCAATCACATATTAACACAATGATTCACTTTTCATCATTTAGAACAAAAGAACTATTAAAGTATTGAAAAATATAGCTTATCAATAGATTCAGAAACTCTTACTCATTACATCATCAACTACTGAAATAAAAGATGGAAGTAGTTCCTCCTCAGTCCAATCACATAACACCTTTGATGAAAAAACAAAATTTTGTCTCTGGTTCTAAACAAAACTTCTTAATTAAAGTTTCTCATAAATAATTCTTTACAATTCTTAAAAAATAGGGTATTTTCCCAAAACCATCGACCATTCCCAAAAGTTTGATCCTCTAATTTATAAAGAATCACTAACCTAAAATAACTGCTAAAAGTTTGTGTTAAGTAAAACAAAAGAGTGACATGTGGCGGTCGATCTCTTTGTTCTCTTAAGATCATCTTATGGTTCTACTAGAGTGGATGCCTCTTCTCGTATTCTGAAAACTTGACGAAGAGATCCTCACATGTGTTAGCATATAGGAATTTGTGTTGGTCCATCAGGGTTGAAAGGGTTTCCTTCATCTCTACTGCTCGTTCTCTATATTTGATCACTTTTTCACTTAAACGTTGTAGAACTGCACGAGCGTTGATAGAATGTTCCATAAACTTTTGTACCAGGCCCGATGTCATGCTTGTCACCTGCACGATCTCTACTTCCCATGCTGAGTCCCGTTATGCATGTCGTTTGACTATGTCATGCAAGTCAACAAATTATTCAGGTGAGATGACCTATGGGAGGCTAATGTATTTCATCTCCCGATTAATCTTTTCCTTGCTTCTTTCTCACTTTTCCCACCTGTTCTGTATCTCTTGTTGAGGTTCCTGGGCCATACTTACCTAGTAATCGACTACCTTCCTTATCTGGGAGATGCTGCTATCCATCATCACTCGGATGCCATGCTCATCCGTGTCTCGGCCCTTTTGTACTGCGCTGATATAATCAGTTCGTTGTACAACCTGATATGCCTTTTCATACCATCTCTCCATGTCTTTATAGGTTTCTAGTGCCATAAGAGTGTCTTCTTGAAAATCGACTACAAATGCAGTGAAGAGATGTCTTTTTCTCGTGAATTCTGCATATACATCTCAGAATTCACTCTTAAGAAATATTGTTGCTTACGTTGAGTCTTGGTAATATTTCGCCAGATGGCGCAGATGGTCTAGATCCTTCTTTGTGGCAACCCATTCCTTTTCATCTCACTTTGCTCGATCCAACGTGGCATCAATGATAGCCATCCCCGCGTCGATTAGCTTAGATGTCTTCACATTTTCTGTGTTGAGCAACTTTTCTTCTGTGGTGATGAGAATCATGCTATCCAATGTGAGCCTCCTTTTCTTGGTTGTTATCCTCATTATGGATTTCCTCTTCTTGTCGTAAGAAATATTCTCTATATTGGTGACCTCATCTACAGGCTCAGGGATTTGTTGGTCTCCCCAGGTCAGAGTGTTTCCCAAGTTTCCTATCATATATATTTTCTCTAGGACCGACTCTTGCACTTCTTTAACGGGGGAAACTTCTGTATGTTCCAATGGATCAACCTTCATCTGGTGTTCATAGGCTGGTGGGGTATCGGCCTTCATTGGAGAGATAGTCACAGGCTCAACACTTACTTGGTGATCAATTATTGAGGTGTCGATCTCTAGCTGTTGCAATTCCTCTTCTTTTTCATCAGAACCTAGCTCATCCCTTGAGTTGTCTTTTGGGGTCAGATAGGTCAAGAAATTCAGTGTCTAAGGTACTATAGTCAACATCATGTTCACCCTATAGAGGGTTTAGAATTGATGCATCAGGAGTTGGAGCAGATGTTCCCCTTGGTTCTTTCTCCTCTGTAATTGGTACCAGAGTTATAAGCGAGACCTTCAAGCTCTCTTCATTATCATAGATAGTAATTAGATCAAAGAGGGTATTAGGCACACCTATTTTACCCGATGTTCTTGGAATCTCATGTTGGGTTGGAATAGTTGTCAGTGATCTGGCCTATGGTGACGAAACTCTGTGGTTTTCCGAATCAGCGGTTTCCTCCAATGGGGTTGATTCAGAGCCATTTATCTCCTCTCTGATGTTGATTGGGTCAGCAGGGGTGATCCTCATAGGTTCTAATAGTTGAGGATCATTTTCTAACCATTGGATGACTCTTTGGGCTTCTTCTAATAAAAACATACCCCTCCTTTGTGCCTATGTCGATTTTGCTGCTCAGTTTTCTTCTCTAACCCTGAGGGCTTCTTGAGTCGTATGTTCTATCATTTCAAATTTCTCATCCACTCTCATAGCTTTGAACATAGTCATATTTTCTTTGTAGTACCTCCTCCTAGTTCAGAGAAAATTCTGTAAAGATCTCATCTTTGAACTTATCATGTGCGTATGGCCACCAGAAAGAGACTTGTGACACATCATGAATAACTAGGCCTTTAGGGTCATGTTTGCGAAATCAGCCTGTTGGGAGCTTGTATTCCAGCTGGCTCATACCCTCTTTTTTAGCTTGCACATTATCCTTCACTATGCAAAACCCTACATGGAAACCATAGAGTATGAACATTTGTTTCTTGTCTTTAACTAAAGTGGCATTATAGCCCTGTAGGATGGTTTGGTAACATATTTCTCCTACGACAAGTCATTCTGGGACATGAGTGGGGAGTAAATGTGGTGCTTCGATGGCCTCGAACACCTTTATATAAGTTGTGGTTTCATCTAGGTAGCAGTGGCCTACTTTTGAAATCATTTTCTTGGTTGCTACAGACAGTCTTGGGCATTCTTTCTTAAAAATAATAAATTAGACTCGAGCTATGAATTCATCGCATATGAGAGCGTAAGATTTTTTGTACTTATTTTCCCACAGGATGCTGAAGTAGACATGTACAGGTAGATCGACAACATGCCAACTCAGATTCATGTTGGCGAAGACATTCCTCGCATAGATCACGTCTGGAAAATATGAAGCCATGTAAAAAGCGGGCGCTTCTCCATCCTTTGGTGTCTGAGCCTGCAATATGCTAGTGCTCAATTTCTTAGAAATGATTTCTCCCCAGTTGAAGCTACTCCTAGAGATGGCCATAGTATATGTCAGGGGAATCCATGCCTCCTATTACTTAGCACAATCTCTCTCCCTGTATAATCAATAGATTAGAGTCATTAAATAGATGTATGACTCCTTTAGATTTGTTGTCCCGTACCAACCATTGCTCCGGTTTGTGAATTTTTTGTCTTCCTTCCACTAGGAGTCCATTAATCGACTGGTGTCATGGAACTCATAGAAATTCACTACGAAATCTATTTTTAACCGCTCCTCTGGGTCCTTGATCTTGTAATATTTCTGGACCTCTGTCGGGAAAAAAACACTGACACATCTGCCATTCTCATCATTGACTAGGCACTTCATTGCGCTTGTATGATCAATTATACACCCTAGAGTCTCAATACAGGGAAAGACCGGGGTTCGAAAGACTACCATATGCAAGCATGACTGTCGGATGTTCATAAAAACATGGTCGTCGAGCACCCCTACATCCGGGTCATTGTGGGGAATAAATTCTGGGTAATCTTCATGGTTAATTATGTTGATCAAATCTCCCCATTGCAGGAGCATTGTCTTTGAACCAATGCTTGCTTATTTATCACCAAAAGTAGGGGGTTGAGAAAATGCCTTCTTAGTTGACGTTTTGATGACCAGTTCCACTCTAGTAGAAAATTCCAACTGCCTCACAGTGCCAAGAGAATATCCTTCACCGACCTCTGCTTCCTTCAATTTTGGTGCCCTTGGCGAGCGTCTAGTCATTGGCTTCCTTGGAGGCATATTTCTGCAAAAAGAGTAGAGTTAGACACCGCATTGCAGAGACAATACCGATATATAAACAAAATGCGACCATTGAAATGATAAAATTAACACACACCTCTTCTTCGCACTAGCTTAACTTGGTTTTGAAATTCTGAGAATACAATGCAACTCTTGAGATGCTCTTTTCACTTCTTTGACTGCTCTGGAAATGAGAAACTTGTGTGCAAAATGTTGGGGTTCGAAACTGTCTTAGTGATTTAAACACAGAGAATACTTAACTTGTCACATGGGTTCTTCAGATCCCAGATCCGCATTATGATTGAGATTAAATGCAGTCGTAGGTTGGTGGTGCAGGAGCGAGCTACATTGTGGTTCATCGACGATTTCAAATTATCGTTATTTGATCTCCGCACGGGGTATAAATGTATGTGGAGCGAAACATTAATTGGCTTATTAAATGGCAGGATCCGATCTTATTTTGTGTTGAAAACGTCCCATCATTCCGCTAATTTAAATGAGTGGATTGGGAGTTTGCGCTTTTCTTTAGACAATGTTTGTTGATATATCTTTGCAAAAACTTCGATGCCGAACCATCTTTCCATACAATGCTGATGTGGAAATTTTGACCTGGAAGTATGACTAGGACACATGGAAACCTAAGGTTACTCGGGATGAAACTAGGTCGTACAAAATGCCTACGCGTCAAAGACATGTGGCGTTTGAAATTGGCTTCTTTGTTTAAGAGTTTATTTGAAATTGGGGACTTTTGTTAGATAATCATTTCAACAAACAAGTCCTACCCTGTCGCTGCCAAAAACGTATCAAGGATCGACGATTGGTGATATATTTAAACAAGTGTTCCTGGATTACCCCCCTCAAAAATTGATGATGCCAAACATGTATCGGTGATCGGTGATTGATGATGTGTCGACGCAAAATTTTTCCATGATTTAAATCTTTGAGATTTTACCGACCTCGAACAAATGCATCAGAAATCGGTTATTAGAGATTTGTCATGGCCCATGTCAATGTTTATCTCTCTCATATTTCACTGACGTCAATGGGATATCGACCATTTCCTGAATCTTCTTTGCGAACAACCAGTGAAATCCTCCTTCGTTTTTTCCCGATGCTAATGATACATCAATGATCATATATTATTGTCACTACGCTGTCATTTTTTCTGCTTGGATTTCATTGATGCTGAAAATAGGTGTGTGGGGCATAATTTTAGCTGTGAATTCTTAGTTAAAATGTCAGGTTCCTTTTTAGAGAAAAGGGTTTCAATTTGAAAGGTCTAAATAAATTTGAACATGATCAATGAAGAAGAAAATAAAACAAGTGGTACCCAAAAAGAGAAAAAATTTCAAAAAACTTTTAGGGTGTGTTGAGCACTCAACAAGTTGTTTTCAGGTTCACTTTTGTGTCCTTCTTCTTCCTTGGATTCTTATTCTAACTCATTTCTTGGTGTATACATTGGGGATTCAGGAGGATAAGGAGGTCTACCACTGACACCACCAACTAGTATGTAATGTTCAAGGTCAAAATTGGAGGTCTCTTCAAAATATGATGTATCTTGAGGGATGTGATATCCAGGGTTTTCGACAATAGGATTTTCTTGATATTCGAAAGGGTCGATAAAGGGTGGATCTTGGTTTCGAGGATTCTCCCGAACTTGAGGTACCGAATAATCAATGGGAATTTTTCATATCTTTCTTCTCAATTGTTTAGTTAGGGAACATTTTGCTTGCTCTTGTGACTGCCTAAGAATGGTATCGACATGAAGAAGGGTTCATATGCGAGGTTGTGGGGAGGAAAATGTGGATTCAGAATGAGTCGAAGGACGATGAGTATTTCCTTGATCCGGTGTATCCACAGTGTATGATGTGGGGAGGGAAGTGTGCTCAGAGATAAATTGATGGGAATCACTCGATATGGAAGTGCTTACTTGTGGGATAGAACGGGAAGGGTTTGTGTTTTAATTTGCATCCATTTAGTTCTATGGCCCTCCTTCTAGTGCCATTCTTGTTGATGGTCTAGAATGACCCGTTCAAGTAGGTAAGGGAGAACGTCCGATGGTAGGTCCCAATTAGACCCACTCTTGTTTGGAATAGTGTTTCCAACCATATTTTGGCCTTGTTACCAATCTTACTAATTTACTATCTAAATATGAATATGAGAACCGAAGGTTCTCAGATGAAATAAAATTCAAATGAACTAATTCTAAACTAAAATGATTAGCTGCAGTCTTAAGATGCACTTTTTATTCTATTCTACTATATTCTATCATGATCAGGAGCAAACTAAAAGATAAGTGCAATTAAATATTTTTGTTACTTACACCAAAATAATTCGTGGGCAAGAACATTAAGACTTTACAATATAATGAGTTGGAAACAAAAATTCGGTTCATCAACTAATCACATCATCATTGCATGTTAGGGACCTAACCCTCACATAGGTAGAATAATATATTTCCATGTAATAAAGGTCAATATTAATAAGGCCTAGCAATAAGGAAGAATAAGTCCAATGTAAGAAGACCTAATAGAAGCTTCTGCTTCTAGAAGGATCTTCCTGTAGATGGTTCTTTTGATAGACATATTTAGTATAAATAGGAGTCGAGGGTATGATAACTCTTGTCTTGGATATTATTGTAATAGAGCTATTCTCTACTGGAGATTGCCCCCTCGAAGATGCAAGTGAACATTGCTCTCAGTAATCAAAGTGTTTTTTCTGGTATTATTCTGGTATCATTTTGGTATTATTTTGGTGTTGTTTTAGTTATATTGTTGGTCATCTGCCAATTCTAGCTATTTATTTCTGTTTTGCATATTTTTTATATCTGGAATATTACAAGTGGTATCAAATCACCTTCCTCGGCATAAAATTGTGGGTTAATTTTTTTTCCAGGGTAGAGACATATTTCGGCATCTTTAAGCTACATAGATTTGTCGTTACGCGCATAAAACCTTGGTCGGGTAGTACGACTAAGGGCACAGTCTAGCCTCCTTAGTTGGTGCCCTGATATATTGGAACGAATACTACTGTTGGACCCCGTATGTATATCAGAGAGCTATAGCACATGGACAACCATTTTCTGTAGAACCTTTGAATACCTAACGCTTGGGATGGAAACAAAAATAGAACATACAAGATCTATTGTGGTGCAACTGTGTCTCCTGCATTCGAGTTGTGAAATTACTACACATTTCTTCCTATTAAGCATTTGGGCATTTCATCATTGCAATATTCTTCATATCGGAGTATAACTTCGTTGGATTTCTCTCTTCGCCCTTATCGGAGTGATACCTATCATTTTTCAGCAATTGTTTTTTATTGTGGACCTGACCCCCTTCCAACACATTTATTTCGGCTTTACCCCATTGGATTCCACTCGTTGCCCTGGTCGTTGTGATACACTTCACCCATAACCCATTTTATGTGTGGTCCCACCCGCCCCTTTTTTTGTTCCCTCGTCATCACGACCCATACCCGTAGCCAAGACTTAGAAGCTCGCTTCACTACCTTGCACTCTAATTTCACAGAAACCAAACAAGAAGTGTGACAACTCAGTGCCAATATTTCCACCATCAATCAAAAGATGAATTCCTCCATCATCGCCTCAATCACATAACTCAAAGAAGAGATCAAACAAGACATGGCTACCCAGCTTGAACCTGTCACTACGATGATTTGCGCCAAGTTGCATATCCATGCAGATCTTCCCTTATCTGACCCACCTTTGCATACCGAAGGTGAAACTTCCTCTCATTTCCATAATTTTCATCCCCATCACTTTCAACGTGACCTACGCCTTCCGCGTGTGGATGTGATGAAATTTGATGGATCAGATCCCACTGGATGGGTAACTCAAATGGAACATTATTTCTCTTTGTATGGAATTACAGATGAGTTGGCCAAACTCCAGTATGGTGTTCTCCATCTAGATCAAGGACATTGGCAATGGTGACAATGGAGAAAAAATGCCTGCCAAGGGTATGTGTCTTGAACACACTTTTTGGAAAAGATTTATGAACGCTTTGACACTGACACCAACCATTTAAGTCGTTTGAAAAAGTTGAAACAATCTGGCACCATGGAAGACTTTATAACTGCTTTTGAGAGACTTGATTTTCATACAGATGGCATGTCTGATGCTTTTTTTTTAGAATGTTTTATCAATGGCCTCAAGGTTGATATTCGTGCTCATGTCCTCATGGCTCGGCCTTAGAGTTGGGTGGATACTACTAAAATATCTAAGGAAGCACAATAGGTTGTCTCTTCTCAAAACAAAAAACCCTCCTTTATTCCTCGCACTAAACCAGTAAATCCCAATCCTCCTTCTACTCCATTAAAGATCCATAAATTGACTAGGGCCGAAATGGATGAACACCAACTCAAAGGCCTTTGTTATAATTATGATGACAAATATTTTCTGGGACATAAGTGTAAAGAACAAAATCTTTTTATGGCCATATCAGAGGATGATTTGGAAGAGGATGTTGAGGCTCCCCTTGTTTCTGTGTCACCTGAACCCACTGACATAACCCCTCCCTCAGACCCTCCCGAAGTAGAACCGGTCATTTCCCTAAATGATCTCATTGGCTTATGTGCAAAAAATAATTTCCAAATCATGATTGCCAATGGTGGGTCCATAAAATGTGGAGGGCGTTGTCAAAATGTTCATCTCCAAATTGGTGAATACCACTTGAAATATCATACGTTTGCTATCGACATGGGAAGTTGTGACATTATGTTGGGTGCAGAATGGCTAAGGACTTTGGGTCCCATTCTCATGGATTTTAAGGAATTAACGATGCAATTCGACTAGGAGGGCCAACAATATAAGTTCTATGGAATCATTTTCGGTTCCCTAGAGATCATTATTTCCCATCGCATGGAAAAGCTGCTCAAAAAAGGTCATTCTAGCATTATTTCCCAACTCCATGCCATACAAGCAACTGAGACACCCTCTATGTCGTAGGACCTCCAATCCATCCTCTCTAAACATCAAGTTTTTTTTCCACTCCCCAGGGACTCCCTCCTTCCCATGGTGTTCATGCTCATTCCATTCCCCTTGTCCCATGAAGCCTTCCTCCCAATATCCGCCTCTATTGTCATCCCTTTTCCCAAAAAAATGAAATTGAGAAAATGGTTCAAGAACTTCTCAACGCAGGTGTTATCCGCCCTAGTGCAAGCCCCTACTCTTCTCCCGTGGTCATGGTCCTTAAGAAGAAGGCTCTTGGCACATGTGTCTTGACTTCCGCACCCTCAACAAACTCACCATTAAAGAAAAAATTCTCATTCCTGTCATTGATGACCTCTTGGATGAATTGAGTGGCGCCCAGTTCTTTACTAAAATTGATCTTCGTTCTTGATACCACCATATCCGTATGAAAGAGGCAGACATTCCTAAGACTTCCTTTATAACTCTTGAGGACCACTATGAGTTTTTGGTCATGCCCTTTGGCTTGTGTAATGTTCCCTCCACTTTCAAGAGCCTCATGAATCATGTCTTCTGTCCTTTTCTTCATCATTTTGTCTTAGTTTTCTTTGATGATATCCTCATCTACATCAAAACCTGGACAACCCTTCTTGCTAATGTGGATCGATTTCTCCATCTACTATCTCAACACCAAATTTTCCTCAGACAACCTAAATGTGCTTTTGGCACCTCAGAAGTCGAGTACTTGGGTCATCTTGTTGGCAAGGTCGCCGTCAGGGTGGATCCTAAAAATATTGAAGCTATGAAATATTGGCCTCACCCAAAGACTCTCAAAAGCTTGCGAGGATTTCTGGGTTTAACAGATTATTATCGCAATTTTGTTAAGAATTATGGAAAGATTGTGGCACCTCTCACTACACTCCTTAAAAATAATTCTTTCACTTGGACTCCAACAACTGCTCAGGATTTTCAAATCTTGAATATGGCCATGTGCATCACTCCAGTCCCGGTCCTTCCTGATTTCACAAATACCTTTGTCTTGGAATGTGATGCTTCCGGAAAAGGAATTGGCGCCATCCTTATGCAATAGGGTCGGCCTTTGGCCTTTACCAACAAACAATTGTCTGAGAGAAATTTGGGCAAATAAATATATGAAAAGGAAATTTTGGCTATTCTGCATGCCATGGATCTTTGGCGCCCTTATCTATTGGGGAAACACTTCCAAATTAAGACAGATCATCAAAGCCTCAAGTATTTTCTGGAACAACGCCTTTCCTCCCCCAAGCAACAAAAATGGGTGACTAAGCTATTTGGATATGATTATGAGATAATTTACAAGAAAGGAAAAGACAATGTGGTTGTTGATGCACTTTCCAGAAAATATGAAGATGAAGGGTCCCTTTTTTCTCTTTCTTTCATTGTACCATATTGGCTCCAAGTTGTTCACCAGGAATGGCTACACGATCTCAAAATTTTGCATTTGATACAACAATTGCAGTCCGATTCTCTATTTTCCCCAGGGTAATCTTGGCTCAATGATGAGCTTCGATACAAAGGTCGTTTGTATTTAAGTAAGCAGTCAAAACTTAAATTCACAGTACTTTCTGAGCTTCATGCTATACCCATAGCTGGGCACTCGGGGTTTACCAAAACGTATGACCGGGTCAAACGTTCTTTTTTTTGGGAGGGTATGAAACAAGAAGTTCGTAATTTTGTAGATGAATGTGATGTGTGTCAATGCAACAAGGGAGAAACAATCAAATCTCTTGGCACATTACAACCGCTTCTGATTCCACCTGCTATTTGGAGGGATATATCTATGGATTTTATTGTAGGCTTACCTAAATTGAGAAATAAATCAGTCATCGTGGTGGTAGTTGATCGTCTTTCCAAGTATGCTCATTTATGTGCTCTTCAACACCCATTTACAACATCCACTGTGGCTCAAATTTTCATGTATCGGGTCTTCAAGCTTCATGGCATGCCACATTCTATTGTTTTTTATCGTGACCCAACTTTCACCAGCAATTTTTGGCAAGAACTGTTCAAACTACAAGGCACCCAATTCCATCTCAACACAACTTATCATCCCCAGACTGATGGTCAAATTGAAGTTTTCAAAAAATGTTTGGAAACATATTTGAGGTGGTTTGCATCGGGAAGGAAGAATCAGCGGGCTCAATGGCTACCACTAGCGAAATGGTGGTACAACATTTTGTACCATACAACTACGCGCATGACTCCTTTTGAAGTGGTATATGGACAAAATCCACCTTCAATTATCTCATAGTTTCCAGGTGTCTCGAAGGTCCAGGCGGTTGACCAAACACTTACAGTTCGAGAGGCTATTCTTCATACCCTCAAAGAGAATTTGGTCATGGCCTAGAATCGCATGAAGCAACAAGCAGATCAAGGTCGCTCTGAACGTCAATTTGTAGAAGGGGATCAGGTGTTTCTTCGACTACAACCTTGCAAGCAAAATTCCCTCAAGGATGACCATTGTTAGAAACTGGCGCCCAAGTTTTATGGTTCTTATACCGTTCTCAAGCATATGGGACAGGTGGCCTATCAATTAGCTTTGCCCATTCATTCTAAGCTCCATCCTATTTTTCATGTTTCCTACTTAAAGAAGGTGATTGGCTCTAAGTGCCAAACTCAAACCAACCTTCCTGAGTTGGACGAAGAAGGCTCCATTTGGCTACATCCACAAGCAGTTTTGGACCAGCGTGAACATCAGTTGCGTCAACGAACCATCAAGGAAGTGTTAGTCTAGTGGAAAGATACAACTCCAACAGATGCCACTTGGGAACCAGATAGACATATTTAGTATAAATAGGAGTCAAGGGTATGCAAACTCTTCTCTTGTATATTATTGTAATAGAGCTCTTCTCTGTTGGAGGTTTCCCCCTCAAAGAGGAAAGTGAACATTTCTCTCAGTAATCAAATTGTTCTTTCTGGTATTATTCTGACATCATTTTGGTATTACTGTGGTGTTGTTCTAGTTATATTGTTGTTCATCTGCCGATTCTAGTTATTTATTTCTATTCTGCATATTTTTTATATCTGGAATATTACATTGCACTTATATTTGAGAATCACAGCAACTGTAAATACGTCAAACACTAGTGAACAAATAGTTCATACAACTAACATTAACACATTACATAAAATAACATGTATAAAAAGAAAAATCCCATTCATACATATTTGCACCAAGATCTTCAAAACGTCTCTAGTTCAAATTAAGCATACAATAATAATATTGTTCAGCTACAATTTGAAAACCAAAATCCCTCTTTCATGGGAAGTCCTCTTCTTTTATAATTTTGGAGTGAATGTTTACATTCTTGTGGTTCCATCATGAGCCCGAGGCAATTTTCCAAAGTGACTCTTCATGTTCCTCATCAAAAATAAAATTACCAAACATAAGTAACAAGACATCAGGAGAAGTTACAATTTTTTTTCCATCACGAGCTACTTTTCCCCTGCATCTGGTCTTGATATTCTTCGCAGAGGGAATAATCCTTCATTATGTACTCTAGTTTGCATGATTACATTTTTCAATGAATAGTTACCCATCACACACCTTAGTGGACACTTTCTGTTGAAACTCTTGTGCGGTGAATTTCAAAAAGTGTTAGGTCATGCTGATGAGTTTGGAAGGCTTCAACAGGTGTTCTTCAAGGCATTACTTTTTTACTTGAGTTAATTTCTCAATGTTCTTACACATCAGCTAGCCTCATTGTGGCAGGTGTTTCCTCGTCGATGGGGGGAATCAATTGCATTTAAAATTATTCCATGATATCATTTGAGCTACTCCACAACTTCTAGCAGGTGTTAATTGCTACTTCCTGGACACTCTGAATATCTTTCAAGAAAGGTTTCCAAGTGTTGAAGAAAACCTTATGCCTGAGTTTTTCCTTCCTAGTATACAAAGGTAGTGTAGTCAGTGGTGTTTAATACATTTCTTTCCATTTGAGATATTGATCGAAGGCATCAGTTGCCTCCTGATATTGTCCTTGAATTTTAGTTATTTTTTCCTGCACTGATCACTTCGTTCAGCCTGCATATCACTGAGAAGACATAATAATTCTTTCAACTCAGATTTGAGTTTCTCATTTAGCTCCAATGTCTTGTCTTTAATAGTTTCCACAACGAGAATTGAGGTCTTTCTCTCTTCTAAAGCCTTTTCAAATTTTTTCTTTTCTTGTACTAACCCTAGGATCTGGAAACCGTGTTGCTCCATGAGCCCCTTAGATTGAGTTAATTTTGTTTGCATCTTGGCAGCTTCTCCAGTGTGTTCCCTTTTTAGTTGCTCTATCTCATCACCAAATTTCAATTTCATGCATTCTAATTCGCCGACATGGGTGTCCTATTAGGTCTTGTTACCTTCTTTCACACTCTTCATTCATCTCATCCTTTTGCATTTGCAACGTTGTATTGCAATTTTCTATGTTGAGGATTACAACCACCCGTGTGGCTTCTTCGAATTCCACAGTGAGCTTTTCCTCCACAGTCTTCAATTCTTCCTCCAATTATGTAATCATGCTTTGGGTTGTGCTTAAGGCACCAGTTACCTCGAGAACAAATGAGGCATTCAATCATGCGAAGACATGGAGGGAAGAAGCCACTTGAGCAACATTCTCTTCTAGGTTAGGCCCAAATTTCCACTCAAAAACTCTTCTTGTAGACGATCTAGACTTGGTGGATTCTCCCCTTTTTCTCTTGTTTGATCTCTTCTCAATTTTTTTCGTTCTGTCATCATAAAAATAATCTCCAATGGCCACTACAATGCCTTCAGAATTCAGAACTTGTGAAGAGAAGGTAGAATCACCTGGGTTGGCATTTAGGGGAGTGTATTCCTGAGGTGGAATGTTCACAATGCCCAGATTGGGCGTAGATGGACTGCTTGGGGTCTTGACTAATTCTTATGATTTTTGTTGTTTCAATTGTTCTTTTGCTTTCCTCTTATCCTCGAAATATTCAACTAATCGATTGGCCTCTTCCTCGTCATCCAGCTTTCTAGATTTTGCCTCATCAATCAGTCTCTTAGCCTCTTCTTTATCTTTCTTCTCTTGGATGGAATCATGTTGTGCTTCGATATCATTTTCCCCTTTGATTTTTTCCTCTTCAACTAGTTTTTTCTGGTAATCTTCCTGAGCTTGAAGTCTTTTCTTCTCTAAATTTTATGCCTTCTTGATTTTTTCTTGTTCCTTGGTGTTCAATTTGTCTTGCTCTTCTTGAAGCCGTCTCTGAAATTGTTCAATTGTAATCCTTTTCATTGCTTCATGCTCTGATTCGAGCTCTTTCTTGGTAGCATCATTAGGTAGTTTATGTAAAAATTATTCGTAGAAATGAACCCCTTCAAGCATTTCTTCCTCAAAATCAACTACATGTATGTTAGATGGGTGAGGGATACATATTTGACATGCACAAAAACAAGTTCATGTGGGTCATGACCTTTTGGCTCTCCAAGGCATATGCATACATCATGTAGATATTCTGCCTCCTTTCTAGCATGCATACCAATGGAAATGGTCCAATTCCCTATGTGGATAGGAAACATATGCCAGATTATTTTGCTACCGCTCATGAAAAGAGAGGTAACCCATGTTCTTGTGGTTTGATAGGTGATTTCTCTCATTAGGAGACAATTTGGGAAAAAGCAATTCAAAATATTTGGGACCCTAGTGGAACCATACACCCTAATGTACAAGTAATATTTTCCGAGGTACCAATATGCTACCCCTTTCATTCTAGTTCGGGCTTCGATGGAAATTTTGTGCCTAGGAAAACCAAAAAGTACAATATAGAGAGGGGAAAGGAAGTAGTTACAGATGTCATAAAAATATCTTTTGTAATTTATGCTCCATAATTTAGAGCAATACACATGTACAGGGGGTTGGTCTTGGTCCCAGTTCCACCCTAGATAAATAAATTGTATGGAGTAACAGATGGCATCAATCAGGTAGGATGAATTATAAAAACATGGCTTCTTCATACCTGGAATGTTTTCCATGTGTAGTAATATGTTGAAAACCAATATATCTTCCCAATTGAACACATGTCTTGTTTTAATGATGGTATGGGCCAATGGTATCCAATCTGTTTGAAAGTGTGTGCGTTTTCCTCACCATACAACCGATTCATCATAGAGACCAACATTTTGTATGGTGCTTTGAATTCCTGTGTGGGAACCATCTTATGTCCTTGCTTGAGAGTCTTGTCTTCGTCCACCCACTAGTGCTTCATCAATTTAGATGGGCCTTTGTTTCTTTAAGAGAAACCTTTTAAGAAAGGCTCATTGAGAGCACACACAGGTGTGGGTAAGTGATATCTCGTGATGATGTCTTCAGGCCTTAGGGATGCTACTTGCCTCCCATGTTTTCTTATGAAGGTTACAATATTTGGGTTGAATTGCTTAAAACACCAATGAGATGCTTTGTTGTAAGGAAAAATGGGCGGTCGAGAAACAACTAGATGAATATCACTTTTCTGTATGTTCTGATATATCTCTAGGTTTTCATCTTCTGGAGGAAAATCTCCAATACTAAAAATATTGTAGATATCATCGTATCCGAGGCTTTGGTATTTTCCAGTGTGATGGCTAGTGTCTGTTCTTGGAGAGAAGAAGCTTCAAGTGTAGAGGTATATTGAAAGTTGACCGAGCCCTTGGGTCTCCTAGTATTCTGGCTTTCCATAATGAAATGTGTCTGTGTTCTGTATCACCATAGTTCAAACATGAATTAATCCCTAGAGAATAATGAAGAAATTGTAAGGAGACAAATAATGTTAGAAAAGTGTAATACTTACAATTTAGTTGAACAGATGATTTCGTAGTATCACAGAGCTAATTAGAGTAAGGCAAAGTGCTTTACTAGCTTACGGAGAACGATAGAATACAAAATGAGGTTTTAGGTTCATTTCATACACAATAAATCACTCCAAATGTGTAATAAATTGCATGTGTACAAGGATTGTTTCAAAATCCAAGTGTGATCTCCACCATTAGTGGGATTTAAGAGGGAAGATCATCCAAATCCGCAAATCGGTGTCGAAGCGAAGGTTTAAATTCGAAAAATGGCTATCAGAGTCTCTTCCATTGGGCTAGGGAAAGTTCATGGGTTATTTTCACTCCGAAGTAAAGGGATAAAAGAATACTCCTTTTCCTGCCTGGGTTTGTGTTCCGACACAGTAGGATCATAGTCGTGGTGATAGGTGGGGCCAGTTGGAGTCATCTTGTTAGAGGTATTTGACAATCAAGTTGAGGTACATTCTGATGGGAGGGTATCAAAGGTATATTCCCTTTAACCTGGGTTCATGTGTCGTCCGTGAAGACTTGAAATGGTTTCAAGGTAATCCTTTAGAGTTTATGATTCAGATTCCATCAAACTGTGGAGATGTTAGAACCCTGACGGAGGCAGTATCAAAAGAATATTCTCTTTTACATGGATTTTTGTGTCGATCCCAGGGTATTGTTAATACTTTAATGTTTTCCATCGAAGTTTATAATTCATAGTTGAAAATACCCTGGAAATGCTAGGACCCTGATGGAGGTGGTATCAAAGGAATACTCCCTTTTTCGCCTGGAAAAATGTGTTATCTTGAAATACAAGGAGGAAGCTAGCTGCGAAAGGTTTGTTAAAAAGGGTTTATTGATTTTGTGTCAACCTGGTGGCTTTAATACTTGATGGTTTACCTCAGACCAACAATTAGTTTCCACGCAACATACTACAAAATACATTGTATGCCTGGGTTCAGAATGTATGGATCGGAGTCGAAATTTGTTCATGAGGGAAAATACTCTGATGTAGGTGATTCCAATAGAATCCTTTTTCGATTTGAAAATAAAAAAGGCTTCTATCGGAGTATTATTAGTGTAAGATTTATTTAGACACCGACTCAGACTTAGGTGAAAAAGGCGCACATGTGAGGCTCCTTGAGTGGATTCAGTTGATGACAGGGTTCGTGTGCCTGCAGCGAGTGGAGGAAACGATAGATTTCTGGGACGGAGGGTTGATTGGTATAGCAAGGAGGCTATTATTGATTGCGATCTATGGATGGAAATGAAAGGAAAGACACATAGAATGTATAAGAAATAGGGACTACTTCTCCATGCCAACACCTTTTCAATAATATAGTACCTTGTAAAAAAATTTAGAATAGGGGAACCCATTTTTTAAATAAAAAATGGGTTGTTGTGGGGGGCATCACAACACACCTCTCAACATAAGTGACCACCAAACTATGGATGTAAAATTTCCAAACATGGAAGTTAAAAAAATACTAAAGAAAACCCAAAAGGTGAAGAGGAACTAAAAGAGAATTGAGAGTAACCTAATGAGAGGAGAAATAAATTTTCTTTTAAGTGTGACACATCACTAGTTTACAAGGAATGGATGTGAATCACATTAGTTTATCGGTATCACATCATGTTATCCTTAAACACACGATTTTGTTACACATCACAATGGCAACATGATGTGATCTATGGGAAGGGTGTTACCAATCAAGTTGGTTCATACATGGAATACTTAAAATATTTGGAATAAAATAAAGAAATCTATCTAGATCAATTTATATATAGAATACAATATATGAGATGATAAAATATGATGTGATTACAAATGAGGGCCCCATATATATACTTAAGCGGGGGTGCCTTTTCACTAAGAGACACATATGTTCATTAAGGTGTTTCTTCATTATTAATTATTTATTTATATTTGTTTTATGTATTTATGTTTATTACATTGCCTCCCCCTTTAGAAATTATTTGTACTCAAAGCATTTTTATGGAAAGGCTTTACATTTTTTCTCTAGCTTGTAACGTCTTCACATAATTCTTTGTTCTTGATGTTGTCATAGTTGATGATACAAGATTATATGAACTTCCAAGTTCTAAGAAGAACTGACAAACTGTAAAAGGATCTGACCATCCTAATGTGATCCTTTGTGGAATATTATGCTTATAGGACTACCATCGTTTTTACTTCAACATCCGAAGATGCCCCTACTTCAATTGAATTGGCATCTTCTTGAGTTGTGATGTTGATTGGGTCTATATTTGTTCATTTCTCCACAACTTGGATTTTTTCACCYGACGACTTCGATGCTTCCTTCTTGATAAGTTGTTCTAACTTGTGTTCCAACGACTTCTTAGCATTCTTAAGTTTCCCAATTTGTATAAGTAGGTTTTTATTATGATTCCTTAGACGTGAAAGTTCTTCATTTTCYAATTTGTCGATTTTATTCTTAATGTCTGGATTCTCAAGTTTCTCATCTTTTAATTTTCTGATTTGTTCTATCAACCCTTGATTAAGGTTCCTTAAGCGAGAATTCTCTTCATCTTTTTTTTATAGGTTCTTCTTGAATTCCTTCTTGAGATCTTCCTTCTCTTGTTCTATTTTTATATTATACTACTTCATAACTTGTATTTTTTATTTGTGCAAGTCATTTTGTATTATCGTCTTTTAAATGAGAAATTTCTTTGTCCTTTTCTATTGCTTCATTGTAAAACATATCTTCGAGATATTTATATTTTTGTTGTGATACTTTCTTGTTTTGTTGAAGTATGAATATTTTGTCTTCTAATGTTTTAATAGGTGAGTTCTCTTGATCTTCCAACTGCAATTTTTGGGTACATTGGATTGTGGCGTCTTGCAGGGGTGGTGTTTGGTGCTTGACTTGCAAGTTAGATTTCATTTCCTTCGATTAGTGAGTTACATGGTCCTCTTTGTCAATGTCCCATTTTTGTTTGAAGTGACCATCCTTATCTCGATAAATTTTAGTTCGTTGAAGTGTATTTGTAATTCTATCTAATTGTTCACGCATCTCCATATATATTTTTGTTGTTTTTATTTGTGTGTCAATTTGATATTCGATTAGAGTAAAAGTTCTACCACACTTTGTGCAAATGACATTTTGATGTTCATGAATGACTCTCGACATTTAAAAGGACATTCCTCTACACAAAAAGGACATTTCGTCAAAAAAGTAAAATTCGTTGTGGAATCCATAATTCCCTTGATTTTTTTTTCTTCAATGGAATTTATGAACTGTAAATGGTCAAGGCCATGTTATGGTCAAAGAATTGGAGTTCCAAAAACTCTGAAAATTTGAGTGGCCAAGGCCTACACTTATGTTGCTAAGGGAAACACAATTTGACCAAAAGTGTGGTAAAGAATGGCCAATATCCAGAATCAGATTTGGATCTAATACCAAATGTAATGAACCACAGTGATTCATATACAAAATACCCAAAATATTTAGAATAAAATAAAGAAATCCATATCATAAAATATGATCTAATTACAAATGAGAGCCCCATATATATAAAAGTTTTCACTAAAAAAACAAGTACTTTCATTAATTAATTATTAATATTTATATTATGTATTTATTACAAAGAATGTGTGTCATAGGGATACTCAAAAGGGGCCAGTCAAAAGGTCAAAGAACATAGTATAACATGATACAAGCAATGACCATCGAAGCATGTAATTAGAAGCTAAAACTTGTATAAAAGGGTGATCTGTGGGGCATGATTTAGGAACTAAACTTTAGATTTCAAATCATTTTTTTTTGTTAGTTGGCTTTAGTAAGGTCGAATTTGGACTGTTCTCATAAAAGCCGTCTTGGAAAGCCTTCCGGTTTTTTGGATGGCGTTAGCTCACATCCCGGCTTCTGTTCTAAAGACCCTTCGTCAACTTATCTTTACCTTCCTCTGGACCGGCAGCAAGAAGAATATAGGTTATCACCTCTGCAGATGGGACGTGATTTCAAAACCAAAATTGATGGGAGGTTGGGGTCTTAGAAATTTGCCTTTCTTCTATAGGACGCTCTCGGCTAACACCTTTTGGAGAATTTTAATGAAACCCGGCCTTTGGAGCAAGGTGATCAAAGCCAAGTATTTTCCACATCTTCCGGTTCACCTCTGGATCAGATCTGCCTCGGAGCGACCCACTAGCGGCTCACAAACCTGGAAACATCTCTCAAAGTCCCTTCCGATCATTCTTCAGTGGATTTCGTGGAACCCAGGCAATGGTTACCTGATTGAAGTCGACAGAGACAACATTTTGGGATTGGGCAGACATGCCATGCTTTTTCCTCCACTTCTGACGCACCTACACAGTAAGAGCTTATTTTTCTTACATCAATTCAACTCACCGTCCAGTGGGGGACAATTGGGCGAACATTGGCTCAGTGGCACAAATCTTCAGCTGGATTCAGATTTAAAATTTGAATGGGACGGCTACATCCAGTTATTGTCGGACGCATGCATTCGCCTACAAGAGAGGCCAGATACCCTCATGTGGACGGGAGGGGATTGTACTGGCTCACTCACTGCTAAAAACGTATATCAGGCTTTGGCTGAAAAATTCTGGTCACCAATCAATGCTAGCTGGCGCCAGAAGATTTGGAAGGGCGTCTGTCCAGTAAAGATAAAACTGTTCGCTTGGCTGCTGATCGAAAACAAACTTCTGGTTTGGGAGAAGCTACAAGCCTGTGGATGGGAGGGGCCAAGCCGCTGCATCCTGTGTAAACAACACAACGAGACTATTCCCCACATCTTCAACAAGTGCTCTTTCACCCGCTCGGTGTGGCAGTTATTAACTCCAGCGCTAAAGCTCTCCATGACTTGGACAGGTTCCAGTGTGCCCAACTGTTTTCAAAACTGGATTGGTGATAATAAGAACCATACATTGTTGCCAGTCTATCTCTGCTGGCAGGTCTGGAAGGCCAAAAACTTTGCACTTTTTGAAGACAAGTCTCCTTCGATACAAAGAGTGGTAAATTTTATTCTTGTTGAGGCAGCATTACAAAGGAAACAGTTAAAGGATCCACCATCCAGCAGACACAAATTTGCAATTCCACTTGACAGGGTTGTTGCCTGGTACGACGGAGCGACACAACAAGGAGGCTCACTTTGTGGGGCGGGAGGAAAAATCGCTCTAAACTCACACACGTGCTACCGCTGGACTCTAAACTGCAGACAAGGAACTAACATGAAGGCAAAACTTTTGGGAGCGTGGGCTTCTCTCATTCTGGCATGTCGCCTGCACATCAATGACCTATTACTCCTTGGAGACTCCAAAATTATTATTGATTGGCTAAGCGGTCAAGCAGATTTCCATGTGGCGGCCCTTGAAAGCTGGAAAGAGATAACCCAAGAAGCCACCCACTTGATTAGAAAGCTCTCTTTCTCTCACATCTATAGAGAGGAAAACAGCGAGGCGGATACCCTTTCTAAAAAAGCTTTGCATATGCCACCGGGCCAAATTCGTTTTACAAAGTGGGAGGATGGCAATGAAGGACCTG
>ML779305.1:0-31437 GCA_009831015.1 Picea engelmannii | reverse complement strand
GTGCTTAACACGAAAATAACAGAGATACAGTAAAACTGGTTTTCTATTAAATAACGAAATAAGCTGAAACTGTAAAAATGCAGCGGAAACAAGCTTGCTGGAATGGTGGCGGCTTATCTCTGAGAAGAGATGTGATGGCAGCACACATTCGCAAGAAGATGGTTACAATGAGGCTCTGAAGGCCTTTTTACAATAAACAGGAATGCCAAAAGTCCTAGACATCCAAAAACCTAACCCTAGGAGATGAAGCGCCAAAAGTCATGTGGGCCCCGTTTGGGTAAGTTGGTGCATCAACTTCCCGGGGTCGTAACTTTTGCATACGATCTCCGTTTTAGGCGTATGATAGCTCGTTGGAAAGATCTATCCGAGAACTACAACTTTTGGCTGGAGAAACATTGATCTACGATCCATGTTGCTCCACCGTTTTCCCAAAAAACATTGTTTAGGGCCTCAAAATGGCCCCGGAAGTTAACACTGCTAAAAATAGTAAATTACCAAAATTGCCAGAAACATGTTTTGGGCCAGTTGGAGAAGGTGGGTGGCCACCGATATCCACCTGGATCAACACCATTGAGAGTTACCAACGGATCTCGATCTCGTCGACCATTGTCATCATTTCTTTCGTTCCCGAGTCTACACACGATATGTTCTACGAAGGGAACTTAAGTAATATCTCATCCACCATCCCCCTCGACATATCCATTAAACATGGAGTTGTCGAAAATGTGCATATCGGAGCTTCGTGTTCCACTGACGAAGTTGTCACCTACAAGTCTCTTTTTCAAGAATTTTGTGACGTCTTCGCATGGATCTATGAAGAAATGTCGGGTATTGACCCCGACATTGTTGTACATGAGATTAAGACATACCCGGGCACTAAACCCGTCCGGAAACAACTTTGTCCGGTCCACCCACGTAAATCAGCTACTATCAAGCTTGAAGTTGAGAAACTTCTTAAAGATAGCTTTATTTACCCTGTGGCTCTAACTGATTGGGTTTCCAATATTGTTCTGGTTAACAAAAAACAAGGTATGATCCGCACGTGCGTTGATTATAGGGATATTAACAAAGCTAGTCCTAAAGACAACTTTCCCACCCCCTTCGTTGACCATATCGTCGACAATTGCGCCGAGAGTGAAATATTCTCTTTGATGGATGGTTTCTCCGGATATAATCAAATCAATATCATACCCGCCGACCAAAACAAGACCGCTTTTATTTGTCCTTGGGGCACTTTCGCCTACCGGAAACTACCCTTTGGCTTAAAGAATGTCGGCGCGACTTTTCAAAGTGATATGTCTTATGCCTT
Organism: Picea engelmannii; assembly: GCA_009831015.1. NCBI lineage: Eukaryota > Viridiplantae > Streptophyta > Pinopsida > Pinales > Pinaceae > Picea > Picea engelmannii. Next base: position 30,128 of record ML779305.1, on the reverse strand, counting down.
TCATGATACAAAAGACATTGTCCAACCATATCTCGATGACCTACCGGCTCATTCCATGCACCGTGTCGATCATCCTACACACCTCCGAGCCATTTTCCTCCGATGTTGGTTCTACCGTATACGCTTAAACCTGCACAAATGTGTTTTTTGCATAGAATCTGGCCGACTTCTGGGCTTTATTGTTTCACGTCAAGGGATCAGGGTAGATCCTTTGAAGGTCGAGGAGATTCTCAATATCCCTCCTCCTCCTTCCTCTCTTCGCCAGCTACAAAGTTTACCAGGGAAGGCAAACTTTCTACGTCGTTTCATCCCAAACTATGTTGAGTTAACCCTTGGATTTACTCGACTACTCAAGAAAGGTTCTGAGTTCGTATGGGATACCACTGCCAACAAATATTTCGACGCTTTAAAACTGACTTTAACCCGTACCCCACTACTTTTCCCACCCAATTACAGTCGAGATTATTTCATGTATCTCGCAGCCTCAGACTCTACCATTGTTATGGTTCTAGTCTAGGAGGATGATTCTCATGACGAACATGTCATTTATTATTTGAGTCGAAGTCTCACGACTATCGAAACCAAGTATTTACATGTTGAAAAACTGGCCTTGGTCGTCGTCCAAGTTGTTCAACGTTTTTGGCACTATATCCTTTTACACAAGACTACTGTGATTTCCAACTGCAACCCTATGCAGCACATTCTTACACGCTAATTGATAGGGGGGAAATACTCTAAATGGATCGTAATACTCCAGGAGTTTGACATAGAATTCGAACGCGCTAAGTCCAAGAAATCCTTGGTGTTTTCCGAATTGATATGCGACCTTCCCTGTTCTGAGACGGAAAATGTAGCAGAGGATTCATTACCCGATGAATCCCTTTTTATGATCAGTTCTGATGACCTTTGGTATGGGGATATCATCATATATCTCCAGACTCAGAATTTTTGGCCCACTTTGTCTAGCACTGACCGCCGTCACATACGCTACCAAGCCCGTCAGTATATTATCCTCGGTGATACTCTTTATCGTCGTGGGATTGACTTTTTTTCACGACGATGCCTCACATTTGATGAAGCCGAGAAAGCCTTGAATGACTGCCATTCTGGAGCATGTGGTGGTCACATGTCTGGGTATGCTACTGCCCAGAAGATCTTACGAGCTGGGTATTTTTGGCCTTCTTTATTCAACAATTGTATTATTGTTGTCCAAAAATGCCACGCTTGCCAAACCTACAACAACAAAATACGATCACACCCTGCTCCTCTACACCCTATAGTCTCTTTTGTACCTTTTTCAAAATGGGGTATCGATTTCGTGACATGTCACCCTCACTCGTTCAGGGGGAATGGATACATTATTGTAGCTGTAGATTATTTTACGAAATGGGCCGAGGTGATGCCGACATTCGACAATATTGGGAAGACTGCAACATTATTCATATTCAATCACATCATTGCTCAGTTTGGTGTTCCTCAAGCTATCATTACTGATCATGGTAGCCACTTTAGAAACTTCATGATGTCAGAACTCACCAAAAAGTTGGGTCTTCACCATGGAAACTCAAAACCCTATTACCCACAGGCCAACGGCCAAGTTGAAACAATAAACAAAGTCCCCATTACCATGCTTCGACGAATGATAGGGATTCACAAAACGAGTTGGCACACGCTGTTGTTTTCAACATTGTGGGCTTACCGGACATCCGTCAAGTCTGCTACCGGGTTTACACCTTTCCAGTTAGTCTATGGTCTCGAAGCCATCTTGTCGATTGAATGTGAGATACCATCTCTAAAGCTAGTCGTTGAACTTCTCCCGAACACTTATGTTGAAGAAGAACGTATGTTGTATCTTATGCAACTAGATGAAACTCGTCATGAGGCCACCCTAGTTATAGAAACCCATAAGAAATGCGTCAAAGCCCAATATGACAAGCATGTCAAGCAATGTGTTTTCTCTGAAGGTGATCTGGTTCTCCTTTATGAACAAGATCGAGATTTGCTAGGAGCTGGAAAATTTGAGGCTATGCAGCAAGGCCCTTATATCGTCATATGGGTGTTGGAAAAAGGATCCTACGAGTTAGTGGACTATGATGGTATCCCTTTGAGTGAACCCATAAATGGGCTTTACTTAAAGAAGTACTATGCTTAGATCATATGTGCATGAGTGCTTGTATTTTATTGTATCGTACTTTTTGTGTGTTACTTTAGTGTGCTTTTTCGTTATTTGGTTTCTTGCCTCGACCACTTACCTTGCATTGTACTTGGTTTCCAGATGTCAGAGTCTTCGTTACCCCACATTGGCTTCGCCGATGGCGCTATTCGTAGTACTCAGAACCTTTCTTCTGTTGCATGGGCAATTTATGCACCTACAAATGAACTTATCAGTCTATGAGGTGTTTGCCTCGGTCGTGTGACCAATAATATCGCAGAATATAGTGTCGTCATCGAGTTGTTGACTAATTCTATTTCGGTTGGTATCTGCCACCTGGTGATACGACTTGATTTGCAACTAGTAGTGCTTCAATTAAGTAATGTCTATGCTATCCGAAGTCCTACTTTATTGAGGGTATATCTACGAATTCGCCTCTTGGAACGTCATTTTGATTATATCGAATATCAACACATTCCTAGATGTCTAAATATGTTAACTGATGCTTTAGCTAATTATGTGTTAGACAGATATCTAAGACTTTTATAAAACCAATCACACATCACATGTATTATACAAAACAAAATAAGCCAGTAGAAGTTGCATATATATATATATATATATATATATATATATATATATATATATATATATATATATATATATATATATATATATAACGATCATAAGTTTTACAAAAACATTTTGTCCAGGACCAAAATATCAAAATATATGAAGCCCATGGCTTCTACAAATTAGCATCACGGATGACGCTCAGGGTAACATACCACTACTCGGGATACCCTACGGAGTAGTCTACTACGAGACTCAGACACACCCATAGTATGGCATTGATAGCACCTTGGGATCTCCCCAATCGCGATGTTCGGGACATCCGCAGTCAATCCCTCTAAGTTATGTTCAACTGCCTCGTAGTCTTCAACATCCCATCTTTCCACTGGAGCCACTGCTCTTCGTCTCTGAATAGAAGATGTTCCTGGAGGTCGATACAGCGCCGCATCTGTGTCATCAAAATAAATTTTTGATTAGTCCTTGGATAGACATAAAAACATTTTATATAATAAAATATGCAAAAGCATTAAAAAATAACAAAATGTGTACTTCTCACCTAATTCACCCAACTGAGCATCCTCAGGTAGGACCAAATCCGGATCTCCTCAGAAATCCAAACCGACATATGCGTAGTCATCGATCATCAGCATCTGGGGCCTCAACCAATCAAAAAATGAATCGTTATATTTGATTATAGGCCCTACTACATGTCGAGCCATGAGGTTACACCACCTCAGCATCCGCAGATCCCGTGGGGATGGTAAACCCCAATCTACCTGTAGTCGCAGCAGTGGGACCCTCTCAAGGAAGAAAGACACCAAAATCGACCCGTACTCGAACTGCTTCAGGTCTCCCCTTCTACAATTTGTCAGTTGCCTCTTCATGCTGCGGAGAACCGCATCCGACCAATTAAAAACCCGAGGCTCTGTGCACTCTATTGCGTATTGGAAATAGATTTGGAGAGCCATGTGCGGAGCCGCGCTCACAGTCATGCGTGCAATGGTAAACAAGATAGTTTGTAGGGTCAAGTCTTGGACCCCCCAAATGGAAAAATTACCCTTGCTTCTCTCCGCCTCAGGAACACAATGTCGGTAAACATACCCACTCATAGGAAGTCCACCACCCCTACCTCCGGTCAGAGTCGCATGGGATCCATGTCGTGACAACCCCGTCAGAAAATAGATATCATCGATATCTAGTGTAATCATGCGGACCCCTACATAAAAGACCTGTTGGTCCACATCCCACATGTGGACCAGGTACTCTAACAACCTGAGTTGGGCTCTCATACCCTTGATCCTGAAAAATTTTAAAACCCCACATTCCTAGAGGGAAACAACTGTACGTGGATCATTTTCAGCAATGGCATCATCCTCCTCGTGTTCCCTTTCCCTCCATTCCAACATCATGATGATCAATACCTGCAATGGAGCCATGAGAAGGAAGTTAGCAACTCTTTTTAACCTCTTGAATAAATTTTTATTGAATAAAAACTTGCACAAAAATCCACTTTTCGGCCCTCGCAGGTGAAGATTTTGCACAATGTGATATTCTCGTAGGTCCACTAAAGCCCACCTTCGAAAATATTAGATTCTCACAGGTCCCGAATGGCCCACCTGGGAGAATGCCTGAGCACACCTATCGGCCCTAAAATGGATTCAAAACTCTATAATTTGCCAATAAAAATAAAAAATAATCCATGAAAAAGTTGAAAAATCAAGAGATTACCTCGTTGGCCAAAACCATTTGCTAAATGATCACTTGTAGCTCCCGCAATTGACTGGTGAAATTTGGAAAAAAAAAGGAGGTGTGTTGGACAAGTTTTTGGCAAAGTGACAATGAAATGGTAAAAAGCCCTTTTTACCCATATTTATTCACTTTTTTACTATTTTTCATTCAGTTTTATATTGTTTTTATTACTTTTGCCTAAAAACCTAATACCCTAATGGCTTTGTGAGCATGGTTTTTTGCAGATAGATGACCTAGAAGTCTGAATGACGGTGTACGAGCATTTTTCTCTTTTTATATTCGTCACATGTACGAGTACCTTTTTAGGGTTTTATAGGGAAAACCTTGAGCTCAGTCTTCGTTTGTTCTCGCGCTCGAAAATACATGAGAATACAACCGTGTATATTTTTGTCGTCTTTTCGTACTCATCATGGTAACACGAAAACAATGAAAACAAGGGAGCATCCTTTAAGCTCTTTTCATGCTCCATAAAAATGAAAAGATTGTCGAGCGATCTTGTTCTTTTCACGCTCAAAAAAGTATTTGAAGAAAACGTTCGATGAGCAATAGTTTATCACTTTTTCGGTATCGTCGAACTAATTTATGAAAAAGGAACTGGGAGAGTTCTCTTTAAGTGTTTTTCAGACTCTGAAAACATGGAAAACCCCCGATTTTTCTATCTTTGGACTCATTAAACAAACATCGAAAGACCCTTTATGGGACCGAAACACTCCTTCCTAGGGTTCGTTAACTGTACTCCGAAGGATGAGCTTACATCAACAAGCATATGTTATCCTCCTCAAGCTTGCGTAAAAATAAAGAGGTACTCGCCAGAAATGGTGGGGGAAATTTTGGGAAAGGGATATGCCTTCATATTTGTATTAATGGAAGTAAGCATCTCTCTTGAACATGACACTCCCTGTTCGTCATTTGAATCTGGGTTGGGAAATCTCGTTTGACTAGCTACAAGGTCATATCTTAGGTCATCTTTGAGTCAATGTTGCCAAGACCATTGTCGTGTAGTTCATATGTTCAAGAGAAGTCCAACAAATCCCTCCGTTGAGTCGGCCATCTGTAGTTTTCCATTCTTACCATGTCGGCCTTCCCTGTGTCTGTTCCAAATCATATTCATACTTTGACTTACCCTCAGAATCTGTTACTTATTTCATGTCATTGATGGGGGATACATTAAGGCCCTCCTGTGACGAGTATTTTTCCGTCGACTCCAACTCGTTATCCAGGAATAAGACTTAGAAATCATTTAGTACCTTAGAACCTACATGCCTTAATGGTAGGTCTCTTCGCTTTCGACAGTGGATTCACAACATTGATCCCTAATCGAGATATTTCGTCGAGTGTTCGACTTCAACTCATTAAGTCACATTCGTTTGGATTGTACTTAGGTACCTTGGGAGTCATTGACATCAATGGTGATTTCCCTCGCACTTGTTAACGGTTTTCATCACTGACCAGTAATCAAGTGGTTTCTACCATGTTCGACTTCGACACATGTAATCGCATGGCTAGATTCGTACTTTTAGACGATGAGATTGAAGACCCTAGGCCTCATCTTTTTAGTCTAGGTTGCGAGGGAGTATTTATGATTTGTATTGATACATAGATCCACTTTGTATGTCACGTGGCTATGTCTTCATCTGAGTCTTCTAGCACATAGATCCACAGTGTATTCCTGGTGGCTATGGAGCATTTTGATGACATGGATCCACGGTGTATGATTGGTGGCCATGGCCTACATTTTTTATTTCATTCATTTGTAGTCTGAGCATGGGAATGCCTACTTCAGAACTGGTATTATATTCTGCAGATGCTTGATTGTTCGCAGGTTTCCGATTAGGTGTGCTCCTTGTTTCTGACACACACACACATTTTTACAAAGAATTTTGGTTGTCACGAGTTCCAGCCTCATACTTTGGGGGGAATTATGTTACACATTATTTTGGTCACTCTGGTGATGTCTCTATAGTTATGTGTTCAGGCTCTCATAAGGACCTTTTGCCTGAGAAAAGTGACTATTGTTTTCTTCCATAAAACATATTTTTAAGATGAGTTTGTAGGCCACATGTGTTGTAGGGTGCGAGAAACCATGATTCTCATAGGCAACCCTCTACTTGGAGTGCGATATGTTCACAGTATTCTCTATAGGTAGGGTGCGAACCTGTTTCAAAGCTTAAAAGATAGAGGAAGTTACGAAGGTTCTAGAAGAGGATCTTCTAGAAAATGAGTTGGCATTCGCATGGTTGGAATTCTACTGACTTCTCAAATTTAGTGGGATCATCCTCATCCCTTTAACCATCTCTCCTTCTCCTATATAATGAAGGGTTTCTCAAGGAAGAGGTTAAGCAAGATTGAATAAAGAATTGATGAAAGAATAGATTCAGAATTGTGTGAGGAATCATGTTTGAATTGATGCTTGAGGCCTCCATCTGTCCATCAAGCCCTAGTGGATCTTCTTCATGCAAGTTTGGAGAAAGCATGTGTGTTGGAACAAAGGACCACCGAAATGAAGTTTGCGACATCAAGACGATTTGGTTGTATCTTCTACTTTCATATTAATATAATACAGTGGCATGTCCTTTTTCCATAAAATCACTCTTATTTTATTGCATAATTTCTTGATCATATGCATAGGGAGTCATTGAATATACTTTACTATCTTCACTTTGGTTGGTTTGTGTTGTCTTGGATCTGATCTCGCAAGAGCACCGGAGCGAAGTAGGAACAACAAATACCTAAGGAAACGATATAAAGGTATGTCACTCGTTCCTCCTTTAGTAGTAAATTCAATGATAGTTGCTTAGAGAAAGCGTCTTGTCCTGTCATTTTTTCTTCTAGATCCAGGTGGATCTTGGGAGATCTGTTAGTGTCCGCATATACCGATTTATCCTATAACAATCCTATAACACTAAGAGATCTATCATCACCAACAAATATTTTCTTGGTGTTACATTCATTTAGAGCAAAAAATATGGCTTTATCCTTACCCATATGATAAGATGCTCCTGAATCAATAAGTCACTCATCAGAAGAAGAAGTAGTAGTAGAATTTGAATTGAAGGAGAAACCAGAAGCAGAAAGTGCATGTCCGTGAGAAGAAGAAGTAGAATCAATACTGATGTTGTGCTTTTTCATCGTTGCTTCTAAAGCTGCCATCTTCTTGAAACATTTGGATTCATCATGACCATCTTTATCACAAAAGTTGCAATGTCTGTTAATATTCTTACTTTTATATTTTGCTCCTTTGTCACCAGTAGGAGCTAAAGCTGTCTGAGCAGGTTTGGGACCCTTATATTGCTTGTTGTTGTAGCGAGGATGTTTCTTCTTGAGATACTTGGGTTTATCTTTTTGTTGGGCAACTAAGGCTTTGTTAGAGGTACTTGCAGTGTTGATCACTCCAAGTTGTATAAGCTTATCTTCCTCTCTAATCAAAGAAGCACAAAAGGACTCAAGAGTGGGTTTTTCATAAGATTTCCCTAGAGCCTCTCTCATGGCATAAAATGTCGATGCAAACACATAATATGCACTACCTAGTTTAGAAAGAATAAGATAGATGCAACGCTCTTCCTCCATTTTTATCTTACATTCTTCACATAAAATTCTGAGTGTTTTAAACTTAGATAACTAGTCTCCAAGGAAAGAAAAATCACTTGGACTCAAGTTCAATATTTGATTTTCTAACTATTATGCTCGAATAATATTGAGTTTACCAAACACAGATTCAATCTTGTCCCAAGCTTCTTCGGGGTCATCAATTTCTTGAAGATGGTACCTTAAATCAGGAGAGATGGACATTTCGATTAGTCCACGTGCTTCGGCATTCCTATTATCCCACTTGTCTTTGTTATCAGCATCAGTGGGTGTTTTTTCCTTTCCCAAGGTAATCCAGTACAAGCCTTTACTTCTTAATAAATCTTCCATATGAGATTTACATTGGAAGTAGTTGTTGCTAGTAAGAAAGACAGTACTTGTAGAATCCATATTAAATATGCAAATAATGTGGATTTAAAAACTGAAACTGATGATCTAGATGGAAAGACATCGAAAAATTATGCGGTTTAAAAAAAAACGGCACTGAAAACAGACTTCTGATGTGAGAGTTATGCCCTTTTAAAAAAAATGCATAAACGGTAACCCACTGACCACGTGATAGTGTAAGTTGCTTTATGAAGTGACCCACTTTTATAAAGAGAAGTGGGTATCACTTTTACAATGAAGTTACTTTATAACAGAAAAGTTGCAAGCAAAATAAATAACTCAAAAATAAAATATTAAAGCTACTTATAGTGATTCACTTTTATTATACTTGAAGTGAAATACACTTTACAATTTTAGCATGAACTTGTTCAAAAAGGTAACAAAAGAGAGACTTGAACTCAAGACCTCTTACTTAATAAGGCAAGTTTTAACCAAATGGTCTAACAAAACATATTGTAATGTTCAGAAGGAAGATTGGGGTTGTTGTTGTTGTTGTAAATTTCGCTTCTAGATGACAACAAGGGTTAGATATCGGTTAGCTTACCCAGAAGATGCACCTTTTCCTATCTGTTTCTGATTTTCTGAGATCGCACAAGGCACCAGGCAAAGAGCATACACAGATCTAAAAGAGTAGCAACCTGGAAATAAAAAATACAAACCGAAATAAAATCAAAATAAAACTTTGAAAAAATTTAAAAAATGCGTATTCATGCTTTATACCTCTGGATCTTACTGTAATGGTCGTATCTTGGGAAAACGGAAACCTTTTCAAGTGAAAAGAAAATTGTTCCTAAATGAAACAAGTGCTTCGGACACAATGGAACAATACTCTCATCCCATAAATGTACATAAATTCCATAAAATGGAGATGAGGCAACTCGGCTTCACGATATCGATCTACAACAGGAGTGGGTCTTCAAACAGGCTCTGATACCATGTTCGACAACACATGTATTCTAACAGAGGATGAACACCTTTAGTAAGAACTCACAAAACCAGATCAAAGATCAACACACCGATGTTTTCACGTGGTAAAACCCCTACGGGGAAACATCCACGGCCCCAGCTAACACGGCCACTTGGAGCAGTTTATTAATGCAAAGTAAAAGATTACAGAGAGATTTTACAAGAGAGTTCCTCACAATCGATCATTGGCAAATGACCCTCCATGCTCTTTAAATAGAGATCATGGACCAATCGGGTGTTAATCCATGGATCAATGGTCATTAAGATTGAGGAGAGTATGAACCGTCGGATCACTCTATGTCGGGAACATAGCGTGACCGTCGGATTTACTAACTACAAATGCTACTAATGCATACTAAAGAAACACACTTTTACCTAACGACATATTAGACCAAGTAGATCTTAACTAAATCCTAAGTGTCTAAATATCCTAACATGATTTACTTGAAAACCACATGAAAAACCTACATAAGTTTACAGGGGAAGGAGACTTAACCGCAGCCGAACATTTAAATTTATTTGATCAATTCGCAAATATTCTCGGTCTCGAGCATGAAGACATATATTCATGGTTGTTTTTTCAAACTTTCGAAGGACAGGTGAGAACCTGGTTTCGAATTTTTCCCGCAGGTTCGATATTATCCTATGACGCACTAGAAAACTTTTTTCTCAGACAATGGGGTAAAAGGAAAGATCACTTATATTATTTGACCGAGTTGGGGCTTTAAGGAAGAAAAATTCAGAAACTGTTGTTGAATTCATCCAAAGGTTTAATAAATTACATAACAAGATACCAATCGAAGTTAAACCTTCCCAACCTACAACAAAGGTAACTTTTGCAGGAGCTTTCGAACCCGATTTCGCACTATTATTGAGAGAAAAGAGAGCGGCCGAACTTACCCAAATGCAAGACGACGTCGTAGAAATTGAGTCAAATATGATGGCTTCTGGAAAATCAAAAACAAAGATGGAAATCAGAAGCAAAGAGATTAAATGATTTAGGGAACAAGCGGGACCCTCTAGATCTGGGAGGTCTACAGAAGACAAGATGGATGATATGGCAAAGATAATTAAATAACTGTCAAATAAAATTTCAAAGATGGAACTAGATCAATCTAAAGCAGATCATTTCGTTAGGAGAGAATTCAGGAGGAACCCCAGCCCTCAAATACAACAAAGACAAATTAAAAATGAAGATCAAAAATTTTAGACTCCTTTAAAAAACAAAAATTTTATATGAGGAAATGACATGCAAGAATTTGAGGATTTAGAAGAAGATATGATTAATGTCGGTGAGGATTGTTATCAACCTCATTTAACTAAACAAAATTATGAGAGGTCTTTAAAAACAGAACATCGGTTTAACAAGGATAGCAACACGAATAATATAATGTAAGGTCTAAAACTAAAAACATGACAACTACCCAACCAAAGAAAATCATGCCGATAGGCGAAGTTTATGAACCAACTCCAAAGGAAACTGAAACATAGAACACCAAGATAAAAGGAATTGACCCACAAGGTGCCAAAACTAAAATAGTCGAAACACAAACGATAAGAACAAAAACAATTGAAAATAAAGCAATACAAAAAAATAAAACAGAAAAGAAGGAGACCGAAGTACCAATCAGAGAAAATGAAAAAACTATAGGAGGTTTCATCCTAGAAAATGAGATTAACAAAATCAAAATACTGATACCTCTGGTTGAACTGGAAAAGAATCCTGTTTACCGAAAACAAATCACCAAAATCATAAATTTTTCAGATATGGGAAGTCAAGATGACGTTATAAATTTGGAAGATGATAAGCCTAATATGATTTTTGGTTCGCATTTTGAAGCGTCCAGAGATACCCTTGCTCCTTTCTACATTACACTAAATGTGCATGATCGTCTGCTACATAACTGCATGTTGGATTATGGAGCCTCGCATAACGTGATGCCCAAGGCTATTCTGGATGGACTTGGCCTCAGAATTACCAAGCCATATAGAGACATGTATTCATTTGATTCAAGAAAAGTTAAATGCATGGGCATGATCAAAGATTTAGTGGTGAATCTTGCACAAATCCCAGTAAAAAGTGTTTTGATGGATGTGGTTATTGTTGATATACCTCCGAAGTATGGTATGCTATTATCCAGGTCTTGGGGTGCTAATCTTGGAGGATACCTTCAACTGTACATGATGTACGCCACGATTCCTATTTTCGGAGGATAGTTCACTCGATTATACCGGGAAACACGGCTGGCATATGCAGTAAGTGATCCACATAATCCTAGAAATTACCATGTTTATATCGCTGATCAAGATCTTGGAAATTGTATTTTATCAATTGATGATGATGTGGATGAATGTACAGAAGAAAATTGTACAGAGAAAAATAAAACCGAAAAAATAAATGAAAGTGTATATAGTATTGGAAGTTGGAAAATGTATTTCGATAGTGCTTTGTCATGTGAAGGAGCAGGCGCAGGAGTACTTTTTGTAGCACCCGGAGATGAGTTTATCATTCCTTTCTTCTACATACTACAGTGGGACATAGACTCCACGAATAATGTATGCGAGTACGAAGCCCTGGTCTTGGGATTAGAAGCGGCCAGAAAGTTAAACATAAAAAACTTGGAAGTCTATGGAGATGCGGAATTAATTGTGAAACAAGTAAATCGACAGTACCAGGCCAAATACCCGAGATTGAGATCTTATAGAAACTGTGCCTGGGATTTAATGGAAATTTTTCCTCATCAGTTAATGTCCATCACATTCCCCATACAGAAAATATGCAAGTTGATTCATTAGCCAAAGCAGACTCAACTTTCACACCTCCTACAGCTTTTAAACTCAAGTATCACATAGAGATGAGGCACAAACTCTCCATACCAAACAATATACAACACTGGCAGGTGTTCGAAGACGATGAACAGATCAGAAAGTTCCTCGAAATGGTGGAAGACTTTGTTGAGACGCATATTGACTAAGAAAACCAGAACGACCATACTTGGATTATGCAAGAAGGGGAAGATCCTCAAGAATTCCAAGAAAAGATCGAATATCATCGCATGTTAGTACCAAAAAACAACCAAATCCCTAAAGTTCTAATCCCCTTAGAAAGACTATTTGACCAAAACGACATTCCCTTAAAATCTACTCTGCAACCTCAACCAGAAGAAGTCGAAGATTGTGATATAGGTACCAAAGAAAATCCTAGAATAGTAAAAATATCAAAATATCTTCCTCCTAAGATGAAAGGTAAATATGCAGATTTACTCGAGCAGTATAAAGATGTGTTTGCCTAGTCTTACGATGAGTTGAGAACCTATGACACCATTGTGATCGAACACAATATTCCTTTAAAGCCAAGTGTTAAACCTTTCAGACAGAAGCTCGGGAAAATCAATCCCATATTATTGCTCGTCGTCGAAAAAGAAGTAAAAAAGATCATGGACGCTAAAATAATTGTACCTCTCAGGTACTCTGAGTGGGTAGCTAATCTGGTCCCGGTTAGGAAGAAGAGAGGAGAAATCAGACTGTGTGTAGATTTTATAAATTTAAATAAATCATCTCTCAAAGACAATTATCCACTACCCAAAATGGACCATGTTCTAGAAAAATTGGTCGGAGCAAATAGAATGTCATTGATCGATGGTTTTTTCGGTTACAATTAGATTGTTGTAAACGAAGACGATAAAGAAAAGACAACATTCACCACCCCATGGGGTACATTTATGTATGACAAAATGCCTTTTGGTTTGATGAATGCAGGTGCTACTTTCCAATGAACTATGGATATCGCCTTCATCAGCGAAACAGATAAATTCATCGTTATTTATCTCGATGATCTGACCATTTTTTCCAAATCTGATGAAGAACATCTAATCCACCTCAAGAAAACGTTCGAGAAATGTCATAAATTTGGTTTGTCTCTAAATCCCAAGAAATCTCACTTTGCAATGCAAGAAGGTAAACTCTCGGGCCATATTGTATCTCGGGATGGAACTAAAATCGATCCTAAAAGGGTCAAAGCTATTGACACTATAAATATTCCTAGAAATGTAAAAGAAATCCAGTCATTTTTAGGGAAAATAATTTTTTTGAGGAGATTTATCCCGAACTTTGCTGAAATTGTGAAATTGATTATAGATATGCTCAAGAAGAACAACGAAGTTAAATGGACGGCCGAAGCAAAAGCCATCATTTTCACACATCACGAAAATTATTATTGAAACACTTGTATTGGCAAGCCTTGATTATCTAAAGGAATTTTTTATCTTTTCGTTTGCATCCGAACATACAATTGCCGTGGTACTCCTCCAGAAGAACGAAGAGGGTTTTGAGCAGCCGATAGTGTTTTTCAGTAAGAGCCTTAGAGATGCAGAATTGAGGTATGACATAATGGAAAAACAGGCATATGCCATGGTGAAAGCACTAAAATCTTTCAAAACCTACGTACTGCATTCCAATATCATTGCATATGTACCCACCAATTCCGTTAAAGATATATTGGTTCAGCCTGATAGTGATGGGAAGAGGGGTCGGTGGCTTGCTAAAATTCAAGAATTCAATCTAGAGGTAAAACCGACAAAGCTCGTAAAGGGATGGGGTTTGGCTAAACTACTAGCCAAATCAAATTTCAGAGTGCTTGGAATAAATAACCTACAAGAACATGAAGGATATTTAGACATAGACGAATTTGACGACCAGATAGACACAACCAGAATCGAAGAGAAGTTTACATCTTCGGGTTGGTATAAAGACATAGTATCTTATCTTATGACTCTGAAATGCCCAAACGATATGTCTCCGTCTAAAACTAGGACATTGAAATTGCATGCGGTAAAGTATTGTATCTTAGAAAGCCAGTTGTATTGGAAAGACCCTCTAGGTTTCCTACTAGTTTGTTTAGTAGAATCTAAAACAGAAAGAGTTATAAATGAATTTCACGAAGGAGTGTGTGGAGGACATCATGCATGGAGAGAAACAACCTATAAAATCCTAAGAGCAGGATATTATTGGCCTAAGTTTTTCACAAATGTGAATGCCAAAGTTAGAGCCTGTAACTCCTGCCAATTATTTTCAGGCAAGAAGAAACTCCCAGCGTTACCTTTGGTCCCAGTTAAAACAGAAGCCCCTTTTCAACAATGGGGGTTAGATTTTATAGGCAAAATCAATCCACACTCCAGCGCACAACATAGATGGATCCTGACCGCTACGGACTATTTCACCAAATGGGTAAAAGCTATCCCGACCAGGAAAGTGATAGATTCAGTGGTAATAAATTTCTTGGAGGAAAATATATTATCTAGATTCGGTTTTCCACGGAAGATAGTTACAGATAATGCCCAGACATTCAAATCTATGGAAATGGTCATATTTTGCCAAAAATACAATATTGTGATGGGTCATTTTACAGCGTACTATCATCAAGGCAATGGGTTAGCTGAATCATCAAACAAAAGCTTAATCACAATAATAAAAAAGGTTTTGAACGAAAATAAGAAAGTCTGACATGTGCATTTGAAATATGCCTTGTGGGTAAATCGGATAGGCACCAAGAAATCAATCGGTACTTCTCTATTTCAAATGGTGTACAGGACTGATGTGGTATTACCCATTAATCTGGCTCTACCTGTAATGAAACTTTGGCAAGATGAAAAAGAAGAACCAAATCATGTCACAAGAAGAATAAATCAATTGATTGAAGTTCAGCAAAATAGGGTTGAAGTGGATGAAAAACTTCAGAAATATCAAGACAACAGACAACATGAAAGCCATGTTTGATCATAAGACTAAAGATAGGGAATTCCTCCCTGGTGACCTAGTTTTGAAATGGGACGCTAAGAGAGAAGACTCAGCCAAACATGGCAAATTCGATCATATCTGGTATGGACCATTCAAAGTTGCAGCGTCTGAAGGGAAGAACTCATTTTTGCTAGAAAATTTGGACAGTAAATTCCCCAATGCCCCTATCAACGGGCATTATCTTAAGCACTATATGCAATAAACAATTTCCAAAATCCCATTGTATATACTGGTTTGTGTTTTCTGTTTTTTTTACAGTTTTAGGTAAGTCTTACTTCCACCGAAAATAAAACAGGTTAGTGATTTTAAATAATTTACTCATCAAACACTGTGAATCGTAAAACCATGACACTCTTCATGTTGTTTTTACACAGGATCGTTGTCGATAGCTCAAACATTACAAAGGAGACAAGCAAGTGGTCATATATCAGAAATATTGGTTATCCTAAAACAGGTGATAAATAAATAATTTACTTAGACGAGAGCGAAATGGCAAATCAAAGGTATGAGTCTTTAAATTATTTAGATTTCCAAAGAATATCACCCGGCGCAACAATATTCTTATATGTATAAAGATACTCGCTATATGTATTATCAAAGGAACGAATTGTCAAAGTAAATCACAAAAGAGATCGTCTGGATAAAATTAAAATAAACGGAAAAAGAAGAAATAAAGTGAACACAGAGAACATTTTTCAAGAGTTGGGTTTACATTTTAAGAACCATGTTTATGAAATCTGAAACCCCTCTGTCACCCTGTTCAAATCTTTGGTATCATTCCCCTTGACTACAGATTCCTCCCCATGGCCTCCACAGAGGAAGGAGGGGTCACACTTTACCTCTGAAAGCTGACAAATGGATCTTTAGAGAAAGGGCACGTCCTCATGGCTCCTCGGGCTCCTACTGAACAAAAGTATGTATAGGCTAATCCTAACTCTCTTAGTTTTTTAACAGGTCTTAAATGATTAATATTGCTAAGAAGAAGGTCCATAGAAATAAACAAAAACCCATAAGTTTTCTGCAGACTAAGATGTTTTGAAGGTCGAAAGAAGACATGTCCAGAGTAATCAAAGTGAGTTAACAGACCTATGTTGCCCAAATTATCAATAGATATCACCCCTAGTATGATTTATACAAATTGATTTCCCCCACTTCATGTTTTAAAAAGAAAGTATAAGACAGATGGTGAAAGGAAATTCACAAATGATTGCCCCCATCTAGTCCAAAAAAGAGATGATGAAAGGAAATTCATTAAATGATTTCCCTCATCTCGGCATTTAAATGCAAATTTACAAATTGAAGTGGTGAAAGGAAATACAATAAGGGAATCAAATAACTTCATCGGGGTACTAAACAGACTCACTGGAAGTGAAGCAATGCCTAAGATATCTGTAAGGTTGTTATACATGAATTATATTATACTCTGATAACCAGTTTTATTTTGGACTAGATCTACATCCCAAGTTCACGCAGGGCTCCCTGATGAAAAAACACTAAAATTACTTTGGCTTGATGCAAGAAAGATCGACAGAACCTGTTGGAAATACTAAGGTTGTTTTGATTATATTAAGCAGATCCGAAATCAGTTTTAAGGAAGAGGAAGTCATCTAAGGACCTACAATTGAGATTAGTAAACGATTAAGTTTCGAAATCTTTTAGAGATAAAGATGAAACCTCATATTCTCTCTATACCCTCTTTCTGAAAACGTTTCACAAAAATAAAGTAATGACTCCATTTACCGAATAAAGCCACGTGGTCTATTGTTCTTCTCGTCCCACATGGAGACGAGATCCCTAGATGGAGCCTATGTTGGAACACATATATTTTTCAAATGCTCCAGTTACTAAAAGGTTGATGCTGCCCGTTCTTTCAAATAACAAAAACAATAACCATAAACCTCAGATCTCAGATTTCGATATTTCATTGTTCTAACGGTTATACGTATAAAAGCTCCCAATGTCCCGACATGTGAAATAGTGAATTCGGGTTAAGCTTAATCATGATCATTGAAACATTGAGCAGTGATTATCACCATTTTAATGCATCACACTTTCGCGATTCAGGAGTCACGCCTCGAGCGACCTTTGAGTGCCCGATGTACAAAGTTGCGAATTTAGCGATTTAAGATAAACCTAGTTAATTACAAGACTAACGATAATTAACATTAATTAATTATCACGACTTCGCGACTCGGCGGTTTTACCTCAGAACGACACCTTTGTAATGTCGATACCCGAGGTCGTGAGATTTATAAACTAATCACGATCAATTAAGAACTTAATTCTAATCAAATTTAATTAACCAAATCGCAATATCGCAAATTTCGGGTTCATGGCCCAAGACTAAGAATAAAATCGTCCAAGACTACGAACGCCGAAAAAGGATTAAGAACTAATTGCGATTAATTAAAGGATTAAACTAGATAAATTGATATATTAAACAACTTTAAACCTGTGGAGCTTACGGGTAAAGAATTAAATGTTCCTACGATCATCCCAAGTCACAAAATATCAAACATTTATGGCATTTATAAACGAATTAGGGGAATGATTGAAAGTAAGATCTTGCTTCATTTCAAAATATTTCTATTAAAATAATTAAACGTTGTGTCAGCAAGGACCCGCACAGACTTGAGTACTCTAAGCGAAAGAATTTCCGTCATTATTTGAATTTCATTCTAGTTTCACAGAGCGAGTTTAGCGAGATAACCATTTTTTGTATTTTCATCCTCTGTGATAGGAACTATAATCTCGAGATTTTGCATCATGGCTCCACGAAAAATGCCCAAAACAGCTGGTGAAAGTTTAGGTCAGAATTCAGATATTATTTCTAATACCTTGCCTAGAAACATCGACACAGTCAAAACATGGACACAGGTTTTCAACATCTTGCAATACGAGCTGATAAACTACCCAGACGATTCGAGCAACAACGAGAAAGATGACTTGTATATCAAATGAAAAGTGGTCGCTCAGTCGGAATTGCAAAAGGTAGCACTAAGGTCGCAGCTTTTCCCCTATTATGATATGGTTAAATGGGCGTTGGTCCACGTAGATGTCCCGACTAGGACAATATTTAACGCGCAGAAGGTGGTTGTTGGGACATTTAGGCCAGAGCATTTGCAGGCGATGTACAAATTGTCCACCACACCCAATTTTACTTACAATGTCGAATTCTTCGAGGGTTTCAAAAAGAAACAATGTGAGCAATTTAGAAAAAGCTTATCCGTCCTGATCAAAGATTGGTGCTCATGCCCTGAAAAGTTCAGGGAAGACACTCATGGTATATATGCAATCCCTTCGTTACAGCCATAATTTATGTATGTAGCGATGAGGGTATGCAGGCTTTATGGGAGAAAGAATACTGCGCATTTTTTGCTCCCATGGGTACTGCTTATCCACACAGTAGCAGAGGGGTACTCTTTCGACTGGGCTAAATTGTTTTCAGAGAGTCTGGCCAACCAAGTTACAGAATATCAAGCACAAAGGGCAAGCAGGAATGCAACTTCATTTTTCATGTTTGTGTACATTATGGATGTCGTTTGCTTCATGACACCTTTCCCACTAATGAGCTGGAGCTAGACTCTAAATAATGCATAGCCTATTCATGTGTACCACTCCAAACGCTGGGAAGATAAGGCCAAGGACTTTGTCTATGAGATTTCAACTGTGTAATGGTACTAATGCATGTCGTTATCTACGGCCATCCACCTCCCAGGATTTCGGATAAATTCATGACAAACTTAAACAGTGTGGCAGACATGTACCTGGAAGAACAGTTCTCGTATATTAGGGTTTTTGGCAGCTCTATTCCCCCTTATGCCCTACTGCTATTCTTACCAGACAAGCTAGTATGTCGAGAAATCGCCAGGAAAACTATGCTCGGCGGGATAAGAAAAGACTCAAAGGAGTTCAGAAAAAAGGTATGGTCATC
Source organism: Picea engelmannii (assembly GCA_009831015.1). NCBI lineage: Eukaryota > Viridiplantae > Streptophyta > Pinopsida > Pinales > Pinaceae > Picea > Picea engelmannii. Next base: position 10,986 of record ML779305.1, on the reverse strand, counting down.
TTTTCCCATACATATTGGTACATATTCTTTATTAGATTTCGGCCATGCCAAAGTAGAGGCCACGGTCTTAGAGGAAATGAAACTAGTGGACATTGAATTTAAGAAACACGATCCTCATAGGGTTGTGGGTAACCATATGGCAAGTTGTGGTCTAAAAATATATGAGCACGAAGATTCCCCCCATGATGAAATGTTCTGAGGAGCGAGATCCTACTCAGAAGTCTTAAGCTGAGTTCGATCTCTACTACCCAGAGAGATGGTCGATTTCTACAAATTCCAGGAACACCGGAGAAGTGGACTTCCCAAAGTTTTGCAAGAAAAGAACTCAAAACCTCCAAGTACACAACAAATAGAAGCCCAAGGTTCAACAGATACAAATCCTGGCAAACAGAAAATTCAGGAGAACACAGAGGAAACTAAGACCTCGAAACAGGAAACCGAGATCCCAAGCCGAGAGGAAGAACTCCCAGAGATAGATACACTAGTTAAATAGGTCAAGGATCAAACAGAGACCCCTTCAAAGGGGGTATGAGACACACCCTTGTCTCCATCAAATGAAATGGCCATAGATGCTATCATGAAACAAGCATCCAAATAAATCGGCAGACCCATTCCATCCTTCACGCCCTTACAATTTACAAAGGGGAGTCCCAATGCAGAGATAATATTTAAAGAGGATTTAACACATATCTCTATTGAAGAATTACCTCCTAGTGATTTCTTTTTTAGAAAGAAAAGGAAGGTCGTGGTGAAGCGAGAAACATACCAAAAGGCAGGTGCAGCAGTTAAGAAATATAGAATACTAACGGATGGAGAAGCCTTAGGAGAGGAAGAATTCGCCGATGAGATAGCAGGAACATTGGGGGCTTGTGCAACGACCAATCAATATGAAATTGGAACCTTGAAGGAACAACTCAAACAAAAATACTTGTTAATCAGCAAATTACAAACTCAAATGGAAACCATAGAAGCGAATGCCAGGAATGAGGCATGTAAAAACCTTGAACAAGTCAGAGAAACTGATCAACAGAAAATCGAACAGCTCAAATCTAATCTTGAGCAAATACAACAGTCGGCTCAGACAAGTCAAGCACAGGGAAGTCAACAGGAGGAGTTAATAAAACAACTGCAATCTAAATTACATTCTACTAAAAGACAGGTCATAGATGTAGCGGCATTTCAAACTCAAGCCACAAAAATACAAAAGAATATAGAAGCAACTCAACAGAGTCTACTTACTAAAGTAGAAATCATCTAGGATCATTTTCAATTGATAGATCAAGCCTTAGACAGAATCACCTTAAGAGAGAGAGAAACTAAGGTGGCTCGAAGTACTTTCCAGGAGGCTATCATATCAACGACGAAAGAGGAAATGGTCATCGCTTCCAGATTATCCATTCGAGAACAAACTAGAGGTAACATCTTGTTAAAAGCATGGGAGCATAATCTATCAAAGAACAGAAAAATGGCCAAAGAGGTGAGAGACTCTTGTGAAGAAACATTTGGCCAAATAAATAAATAAAATTTGGATCTTGATAAGGAGAATAGCTCTGGAACTTTGGGTAAAATTAACATAGTTAAACATCTGCTAGATATCAAGGAAAATGTGGAAAGAGATCAAGTTGAATTGTCTCAGATAAAACAGGTCGATATTTCCCAGATAGATAAATGGTAGATAAAACCAAACCTACAGTTATTGTCTATCATTATAGAAGACAGGAAAATAGGAGCAAGACTACCACAGTTGGAAAGGAAGTGCTACACTTTTGAAGCATATGACCAAACTGAACTTCCCAAGTTGATATCCCAGTTGGTAGAAAAGTGTGCCAATTGTATTGAACAGGGGAAAGGGAAGACTTCTGGAGGACAGTAATACAGTTGCTTATTTCATCCTATTTTGGACCTAGAGGACAAAGAAAGGAAAACGCCCCACCAACATGAAGGAAGACAAAGGACAACTAAGTGAAGCGTTTCATATTTCATTTGTAACCGAAACTTTTAGAATGATAGAATTCGAAACGTTTTAATCTAGTATAAATATATATTTTGAGAAAGAAACAAGGGGTTTCTTTTTGCCGATTGTAAAGGAGAAGACTCTCTTCACTGAGAATTAATACAAATGCAAGCCAGAGATTCTACATCTCATCTACTATGAGTTATGTGTTCTTTGTCTTTTCATATTTCAACATACTTTCATATATTTTCTTTGATGAATGCAACTCACAATTTAGTACAACCTCTACCGTGGTTATGTTATATTTAGTAATCTATTAACAAATAGATTTTTCTTTGTATTCACTATTAGTTAATACAAGACCTGCATGTTAATTAGATACTATATTTTATACTTCTTTGAAGATTACATCGATCACTTTCTTCTTCTGTTACAAAGTAAGATTCTTCAGCTTTGATGCCTTGCTTTGATTAGCAGCTTTATGTTTTTCTTTCCATTCATTCTATATTTTGATTTTAACTCAGGTACGAGAAACAACCTCTGAGTTGTTATAATATTAATTTGTTTTAAATAACTTTTCTCGGCTATTTATGTGGTGAAAGGAAAACATTGAAACCTTTTCCTCTTGTTCTGATGCTTGACATTATACTTATAGCTTTAGTATAAACTCAAGAACAACAGTTGGGAGGAATTATAAAGTGAATGATGTACCTGATGAGACTCACAAATGAAATTTATGTAAGAATTATCTTGTGAGGGAGTCTCGGAGTGGGTGGCGTCGTTCATACCAGGGGTAGAAGTAAGACAATGAGTACGTGACATAATAATCGATTGAAATTGGAGTATCTCATTATCGATGAAAATCTCCCTAGTTTCAAATTTCACATACCATGTATGTTGAGAAGAGAGGTGATAGTTGATTGTTCGAGGGAAACATCGAGCGAAAGATGACTCCAAAGCTCCTCCTATGACATCAATGAAATCATGTGAGGAGTGTTGGGGTATTGAGATAACATCTAAGGACGATTGATGAATTTTCCCATGAGGATTAACATGTAATTCTAGGCCAGATTTAGATGATGACTTTTCTTGGATAAGATCGGTATTTTAGGTGCTTCACATGATGATGGGTTGTACATTTGACATGATCTCTTCACTGAGATCCAATAAATTTTTATTCTTTGCACACTTTGTATTTTTTGTTGTTAACATTTGTGCATCAATGTTAGAAACTTCAAATTGTGTAGGACTGGTGAATGATAGGTTAACATTCACATTTAATTCCGGAACAGAAAAATAGTCATTGAAACTAGGGTCATCGAGGTCAAATTTTGATTCAATATGTTCTGGAATTCTAGATTGTGAAGGTGTATGTATCATGGATGGATTGTCATTAGGAAAGAATGATTGATCGATCGGGGTTGGGAACTCTTTTGGTTATGGTTCATCATCCAACGTTTCATCATTAAAAGAGAAATGTGAAGAGTGTGATGTGTGATAAACAGATGATTTCTCATGTGAGTGATCAACGTCAAATAGATTTGTATAAAGTAAATGAAGATCTTCAGATTTTGAAGATGACAGGATTTGTTCAATGAGGGATTCACCATGGACCAAAGGCGATTCATGATTTTATAAAGGGGAGATGATACATGGTTCACACTCTGAGGCTAAGGGGTCTAATATTTCTGATAAGGATTCCCCTACAGTTGTAATAGAGTGGTGTTCATAGATCATGCACTCCCTATCTTTCATGACCAGATATGATTCTTGTGAATGAGAGATAGTTTGATCATTCAGACCGCACCCTTCGGAAATAGATACAAGATATGAAAACCAATTGAATATTTCTTGGCCTGAGGGCTCGTCACTCTCAGGAAATCTGCAATAAATTTGCATGACTCTTCGAAAGAAATCATTCACAGATTTGTTTTTGAGCCTGTGGATTTCTGTGAGTTCATTAAGAAGTTCATCGTAGGCATAATCTTCATGAGCGTCGATAAACATTTCCATAAATTGTTTCCAACTATGAATTGATTTTGCTAAAAATGTCTTAAACCAGGATTTAATTCACCCTTAAAATGTGAGGATGAATAGTCGACATATTTCATTAACCTGAACAATCTTAATATTTCATCGAGTGATGTCAAACTAATTGAGATGCATGAATGCACAGACAAGTCTTTCAGCATCGAACTTGGGATTTGAAAATAGGTTGATTATCTTGACTGATATGCATATGGTTGGTCTCGGTGTTGATATTATGGTATTTGTGAGAGGTATTAACCTCCATGTGTAACCTTGACAATACTAGAATATTTCGGGAAGCAAGAAAAACCCTAAAACATTGGATAATAACCCTAGAAGACAAGTCGACTCAAGAGAATATTTAATATTGAGTTATTATCCTCCATAAAGAGAAGTCGGCCCAGTCAAGTGAGATAGATCAGTACAAATAGAGGGCGCTAGATCTCTTTTGACACTCTTACTCTCACAACTACATAAGACTAGTGGTGTGCAAGTTTTGAGAGGGAGTGCAATTGCCGCTGCTGCAACTAGGATTTTGGCTTTTGGTTGGACTTTCTCTTGGTTATGGTTTGGACTTTCTTCTTGGTATTTGGTTATTCTTTCTTAGTGCACTAACCTTGGAGAAAGGTGTGATACCTTGGTTGGCTATTAGTCTTCTTCCAGAATTATTTCGTCTATCAAGGTTAAGGCGCTCAGGGGTGGCCTTTGTGCCTATGGTTGGGTGACAATATTGTTATATTGTCTATGGAAAAATGAGCATATATCTTTATTTATAACAGGTTATGGGCCCACACTATCTTCAGACAGTCTAACCACTAGAAGAGATATTGGGAAGTTATTTTTTAAGTTCATTATGGAACTAATTACATATGCATCTAGGTTTTCTGATTTTGCAGTTGCAACAAGCCCTAACCCTTGTGTTCAAGCACTTATGATGAAGCATTTGACCTAATTCATGGAGATCCTAGTGTGTCATATCCTAGTGCACCTCTTAGGACCCTTATCTAGCAAAAATGTTAGGTTTGAATTTTTGGTCAAAGTCAAAGTCAAAGTTTGACTGGTCAAAGTCAAAGTCAAAGGTTGACTTATGGTCAAATTATTTATGTGGTCAAAGTTGAAATTTTAGATTTTCTAGCTTGTTTTAATCATTGAATCTAATCTCTTCTTGTCAATATGGTATCTAGTTTTAGATTGGAAGACAAGTTGGATGATGCTACATGGCTTCAAAGGTATGCACTTGTATATGCTATCCAAGTTATATCATCTAGCAAATGTGAGTGCGTTTGCAGGAAAAGTATTAGAGACCTTGTCCAAGTTGTGATATTGGATTCAATGCATTCATAGGAACAAGCACACCCTCCATAGAAGTTGAGACTTTAGGTTCCAGGTTTGATTAAATTGTTAAGCTTCAAATTTGTGTATATCAAGGGTGATAGTTGTTACATTACAAATTGTGAAAGAAGTATTTAAAAGATTATATTATTGCTAGGTGAAATGAATACTCAACTTCATATGAATACTATTGATATAGATACTTATTTTACTTGTTCGCAAGTTGAACTAACATCTCCTCTAGATAGATATTTCTTGTTTTCTCTTATTGTTCTTGTTCCGGGTAGGTACCCTTGTGAAATATGTTTGATGAACAATCCTTGTGGAAGCTGTCATAGAAGAAGTTTATAAGGATGAAATAAATTCCATATGGGCAGCAATCATAACAGATAAAAAAAACTTAAAGAGACTCAGAGGAGTCAGACTCGAAGGAAGTCAGAAACCAAAAGGAAACTAGAACAGGCTTGTGACACTTTGTAGAAAGCAAAGAGAGATGAAGCAGACATAATCATGGACTCTCTCAGATGGAGGGAGTTGATCATAGAATTCCAAAAGAAGAGCATGCATATTTCTCATTCAAGCATGAAGCTAGGATTAGGAGGGATCTAATCCCCAACGATATGGTCCATTGAATAAGAATCCATAAAGACTATGAAGTATCTCTCAATTTTCTTCATTGGAAGTAACATCCATGATCTGAAGCACGTATTCACTTTGACTCTAGAAGAAGTCTTCTTCGAAAAGAAGCCTTGAATATCCTTGGTTGGCCATCTACATTTATGTTCCTATGGCGAAAGGTTGGAGCCTTCAAGAAACAAGGGCATGTAATCTATAGAAGATTCCATGGACTCCAACATTGAAGAGAAACATGAGGAAGAACATGAAGATTCCAAGAAAGAAAGAAAAGTGAGAACAATCAATTGAACCAGTTTGAACCCACTAGAAGCAGTCAACCAAAAGGAATGGAAGGAATTTGTGATGAAGAATAAATTTCAAGGATGATTTTAGGGGCTAAATTTCGCTCATGGGCTAATTTTCAATGTTTTTTCCCCAAAAAAATTGTTATTCTAAAAATGATTCACCCAAATTATTTAGGATAAAATTATTTTACCTTAAAAATTGCCAAAATTTTATACAAACTATACAAAATCCTTAGAAATTTGAATATTTTTACAAAAATATCACCAAAAATTTATAGTTGGCATATGAAGGATTAGTAAGATTCGCCAAGGTTTCTATATTTTAAAATAAATTTCCATCCTTAAAATCATTCTTGAGAATAATGTATGTGAGAAATTGTGAAAAAGACTTAAGCATTGATAGATACAAGGCGAGACTCGGGACTAGAGGGTTCTCCCAGTAGGAGGGAGAAGACTATGATGACAGATTGTTCTAGTAACCAGGTATACCTCTACCAGAGCCATTATATCTCCTACTGTATCCATGGGTTGGAGTTTACATCAGATGAATGTAAAGATTGTTCTTCTAAATAAAGTAATTAAAGAAGAAGCGCATGTAGAGCAACCTCAAGGTTTTGAGGTATACCATAAAGAGACCCTTGTATGTAGATGGAAAAATACCTTTTATAGATTCAAGCAAACTTGGTGGAGAGCCTCTCATGTACAGCAGAAGCATGGTGAAAACATCCTATGGCAGAGGAAGTATATTTAAATGGTTCTTCAAAAGTCTGGGATGATGGATTGTGAATCCATGGCAAAGTCCCATGATGAAATATCTGAAGAAGTTGAGAGACTATGATCCAGTAGACCTGTCTATGTATCGAAAATTGATTGTCTCATTAATGTACTTGGAGACTACTCGGTTAGATATTTTCTTTGTGGGACATTTGAGTTATGATATACAATTGCATGGATTTATCGATCCAGATTGGGCAGGGAGTGCAGTTGACAGAAGAAGTGCTACTTGGATATGTTTCAGTTTAATCTTTTCCACAATGTCATGGGATAGCAGGAAACATAATTTTGTTGCACTCATCACTGCAGAAGCAGAGTATATGGCAGCTTGTGATGCTTGTACGGAAGCAGTGTGGCCCCGTAAGTTGGTTTATCGACTATTTGATCAGGTGTTAGATTCGACCGTGATATATTGTGATGATCAGAGTTGTGTGAAACTTTCAGATAACCTGGTGTTCCATGACAGGTCGAACCACATTGATATCAAGCATTATTTTCTCTATGATAAAGTCCAGAGGGGAGAAGTGGTTCTCCAGTATATCTCCACAAATGAACAGATAGAAGACATTTTGGTAAAGCCTCTATCCAAGATGAAAAGTTTGTGTACTTAAGGGATGAGTTGGGGCTCGTGGAGATGACTTACTTATTGAAAAAGGAAGTGATTACTCCTAGGTTGGGAGGGAGAATTGATATGTTATTGATTTATGGACATTCATTTTCTAGTTCGGAAAATGGTCTAGGTTGGGCAGTTCCTTTCTAGTCCGGAAAGTGGTTCGAGATTTCTGACGGACAGTCATTTTCCAGTTCAGAAAATGGTCCAAATCGAATAGTCATTTTCGTAATGAAAATGGTCTGATAGATTGTTGATGTACCATAGATAGTGATTCCCCTTGTGGCCAGTGTGGGGGAATGGTATGGGACAATCATTCTTCTTGGAAATCACTCTGAATAGTGGTCAAATAGAATGGTCTAGCTTGTCGGGCAGTCATTCTTTCAAATTTCATAGTTGTGAGAAGTTTCAAAGAATGGTCCATTTTGGAGGTTGGTGCAGGACAGTCATTTCCATAGGAAATGGTCCGGACAGTCATTCCCTAGGGAAGACTCATTCTCTCTAGGTTGCACTGTGATTAGTGCCGGAGGAATGGCCCAGTTAGGTGAATGGTCCATGTTCAAAAATCGGGGATAGACATTCCCTAGGGCAGACTCATTCTCTCCAGGTTGCACTATGATTAGTGTCGTAGGAATGGCCCAGTTAGGTGAATGGTTCAGGCTCAGAAATCAAAGACAATTGTTCTTTTATGCTTGGGAAGAATAGTCCAAATAGCCCATGACTGATGTTTTACTTTCTAAGGGCGGATGCTCTTCCCAATCTCACAGATGTGAGTGAAAGAATGGATCAAATGACTCAGTTTGTATCATGATATTGTTTATGTAGGTTGATATCAGATGATATGATTTTTGTGGAGACTGTATGTCTCTGGATAGTAGATGTATGCTACTGTGGTGGATGTGATCCACTGGTAGTGACTATGTGTCACTAGTTAGTAGTCATGTGCTACTAGGAGTGGTTGTGTACCACTAGATAGTAGTTAGTTGTGTGCTACTATGAGTGGTTGTGTACCTCTAGATAGTAGTTGTATACTACTATGGATAGAAACAATTGTGTTCTATTGGATGGCATTATAGCAACAATATGTTACTATCAAAGTGCCATGGAGACTACCACTAGTGTTGGAGTTGATTACCAACTAGATGGATAGTCAGTGTGTTGGTGGACAGACATTCTCCAGGTGGAGAATGGTCTAGACAGAATATATTGTTGGTGGACATGCATTCTCTTTATGGAGAATGGTCCAGGTTGACAGTTTGTTGACGTATCATGGACTAGTATTTTCCTAAGGCACAGATTGTGACCCAATTAGGAAAATGGTTTAGGACCGATATTTTCTAAGGAATATAGATAGACATGGATATCTATGGTACATATGACCCGATTAAAAAATAGACTGAGACTGACATTCATGTAGGAATGGTCTCTATAGCCCATGGCGTGGTGTTCAACATTTATTGAGAAAAACATTCTTCTAGGATGTATGTTCGGATTAGAAGAATGGTCCTTGTATCACTCTGTGGAGTGAGTGACTTATTCAACATCATGCTCGATTACTCAGATGGATTATGGCTTCGAGAGATGATGCAGTTGATGCTATCACATGATATTGATAGTGATGATGTTGTTCATGAGTTTATCTATGTGATCATGAGATAGCCTGTGTGGATATGATGATATTATCGGTTGAATAGTTTTTTTGTTCTCAAGACCAATTCCTTTAATACCTACCTATATAGGAGGGAGTGTTGATATTATGGTAGCTGTGATAGGTATTAACCTCCACGTGTAACCTTGACAATACTAGAATATTCCAGGAAGCAAGAGAAACCCTAAAACATTGGACAATAACCCTAGAAGACAAGTCGACTCAAGAGAATATTTAATATTGAGTTATTATCCTCCAGAAAGAGAAGTCGGCCCAGTCAAGTGAGATAACACAGTATAAATAGAGGGTGTTAGAGATCATTTGAAACTCTTACTCTCACAACTGCATAAGACTAGTGGTGCACAAGTTTGGAGAGACTGCAGTTGCAGCTGCTGCAACTGGGATTTTGGATTTTGGTTGGAATTTCTCTTGGTTATGGTTTGGAATTTTTGCTTGGTCTTTGGTTATTATTTCTTGGTGCACTAGCCATGGAGAAAGGTGTGCTACCTTGGTTGGCTATTGGTCTGCTTCCAGAATTATTCTGTATGTCAAGGTTAATGTGCTCAAGGGTGGCCTTTGTGTCTATGGCTAGGTGACAATATTGCTATATTTTCTATGGAAAAACGAGCACATCTCTTTATTTCTAATACTCGGAAGACTCAAAGGGTTATCCCATACATACGTATGGAGAGGATCCATGTGTTGGTTAAAATTTAAGTGAAATGACTCCAAATGACAGAAAGTAGACATAATTAAATTAATGATTACAAGTCCCACCAGCATATGACAAAAAGTAGACATAATTAAATTAATGATTTTTTCTCACACCGTGGAGAACCACCAATTTAAAATTATACTAATCCATTCTATAATTTTGGTTCTTCATATATATTTTTACAAACACTACTTCAAACAAACACTAATTACATTAATTTAAAAACTAATGTAGCTAGTTGCCCCTTCTTTCACCACATACTTCCACACCCAATATAATAATGACTTCCACGCATTAGTCATATTGACCATGGTAAGGTTATCAATAAAGCCCAGATCAACCAAATGCTCGTGGAGTGTTAGGAAATTACTGTGGTGAAAATCATATTAACGCAGATCGCAAGGTTTGGCCCAACAAAATGTGTTTTCATCGGAAAACATCTCATATTTTCATTGCCGAAACATCCTATTGCATACCAGCCAAGAGAGTGGACCCCTCGACCACCATGAAATGCGCAGTAACTTTGCAGCACAGAGATTGGACCACAAGATCTCATATTCATGGACCAGTGATCTGAATCAATGATAACTCCTCCACGCAATGGTCCCACAATGCTCACGTCAATGTCCTCCATGCGCACACACAATGATGGCAATGGTTATTTGCACGGAAGGCTAGTCAACAAATACCCACACACATGAATAAAAAACTTCACACAACAAACACTCCAACAAATACTTTATTTACAGAAAATCAGCAACACAACTCTCACATCTTCCTGGGCACTCCCGTAATGGATTAAGCCCAACCAAGCTCTGATACCAAAGTAGAAATTGATAGAGAAACCATTGCACAATTAACTCACACAAAATAATAGTTTGTATTACATACAATAAACAGAGATACATCAGTTATATATAGTTGGAGTGAAATCCAACTTATTCCACTCTTGGAGGGAGAGGTTGAGAGAATCTCTCATCATCCTCCAACAAACCAAACCAATCC
>ML779304.1:743654-757869 GCA_009831015.1 Picea engelmannii | reverse complement strand
GAGTGTCGTGAACCCTTCATGGTCCCTATTCAAGATGGAAGCAAAATTGGACATAAATCCATACCAAGATAAGATCGATGCATTAAAACTGAATCATTGGTTGCAAAAACTAGAATTTTATTTTAGCATTCACCATATATATGAAGAGCAAAAGATTTCATTTGCTAGATTGAAGTTAGAGGGCCATGCTTTAACCTGGTGGGAAATCCATACGAAAACACTTAGGTTAGAGGGTGATCTGCCAATAAATAGGTGGGAGGACTTCAAAACCCTCATCAAGTCCCAATTCTACCCTATCAGGTATGTAGAGGACCAATGGATCTCATGGCACTACTTCGAGTAGAGGTAGTGGTAGAGTGTACAGGAGTACACCATTGAGTTTGAAAACATGGCCATCATGTTGGGTATCTCTCCAAAGAACCCATATGTGCTCCTCAAGTGTCTAGGGGTATACACAGTCATCTACGAAAGGAGGTGATTCTCTTCAAGCTAAGGACAGTTAATGAAGTGTGTGTCCAGGCACAATACCTGCAAAACATAGGCCAAAAGAAGGAGCAACCAAGTGGTTCTAAGTAGAAAGAGCACTAGCAAGATTCCAAGGAGGGGAAGAAGAAGTGGAAAGGGGGGGAATATAAGAAGACAACAATGAGTGCACATCCGAGTAAATATCCCAGCAACCATTCCAATCATTGCAACATCGATGGCCACACCAAGGAAAAATGTTGGAAACTACATCCAAAGCTGAACATGAAGAACCGCAAGAATGACGCAGAGAAAAAGAACCTTGTAGCCATAGATTCAAGCAATCAGGTTGAAAGTAGCTCAGATGTGGATAAAAATATTTTTTACACATCTATTAAAAAAGAGGTGACTCTAAGTATCCTTCATCACCAGGAAGAGAAGGAGATGACAAAGCTCTTCCACATCGAGATTTAGGTCAAGAAGACCAAGATAGATGCTCTATTCGACTCTAGATCGTAGGCTAATCTCATAGAAATGGATTTGGTCAATAATCTTGGATTGGAGGTTCATGATCATCCTAGCCCCTATTCATCGGGTTAAGTAAACAAGGATGCAAATATAAAGGTAACGAAACAGTGTAAGAATAAATTCATTGTAAGTGTTGATTTTATTGATGAAGTGGAATTGGATGTAGTACCCCTTGATGTATGTGGAGTAGTGTTTAGAAGCTCCTACATGTATAGGAGGGATGTAATATTCATGCAGAGAGCCAACCAATACTGCTTGATCGGGGATGGGAAGTCATGCATCGTTAATGCACATAAAGGCAAGTCAAAGATCTCACTGGTAAGTTCCAACAAAGCCAAGAAGTTGATTAGTTCTAGTAAGAAATATGTTTTTCTTTTCTTAAGAGAAAACCAGTCTGATTATGAGTCAATGAGAGTGAAGGAATTCCCAGAGGAGTGTACTAAAGAGTAGAAACATGAGTTGGAGGAGTTACTGCATGAATACAAAGGAGTGTTCAAGGAGCCTAAAGGGATACCATCCAAGAGGGATGTGGATCACGAAATACAGATTGCTAGACTACCCATTGTCGAATATTGGGTTGTATAGACAATTTGTTCTAGAAGCGAATGAAGTGAAGAAGCAATTGCATCAGTTGTTGGATCAGGGTGTGATTCAATGAAGTACCTCACCTTGTGGGTCACCCATAATAATTGTACCCAAGAAGGATGGGACTTGGAGAATGTGTATCAATTATAAGGCATTGAACAAGATTACATTGAAGAATCAATACCCTATGCCTAGGATCGATGATCTGTTGGACCAACTACAGTATGCCAAGTACTTCTCTAAGTTGGATTTGAAATCAGTATATCACCAGGTACAAGTCAAAGAAGAAGATACCTGGAAGAAATCCTTCAAGACAAGGCAAGGTTTGTATGAGTGGTTGGTTATGCCATTCGGCTTATGCAATGCACCAATTACATTTATGAGACTAATGAATGATGTTTTACACCCTTATCTAGTTTCATTTGCTATTTTCCATTTGGATGATATATTGGTTTATAGTGATACATTGGAGGAGCACATCACATATTATGCAGGTGTTAGAGTCTATGAAAAATCTCCAGTTACTGGCCAATATCAAGAAATGCGAGTTTTCTCAACAGTCTTTGGTGTATCTAGGGTATGTGATCGGTGGAGGCGAGCTCAAGATAGATCCCGACAATCATGAAATGGGCAGTTCCTATAAATGTTGCTGAATTTAGGAGTTTTTTCGGGCGGCACAATACTTGTGGAACTTTATAGCTTCATTTTCAACAGTAGTTGCACCAGTCCATGCCATAACAATGAGTGGTAAGAGTTTCCAGTGGGGAAAGAATCAACAAAATAATTTTGATGAGATGAAAATAAATATCAGTCAAGCGCCAATGCTCATGCTACCAAACTTGCAGAATCCCTTTGAAGTGGAGATAGATGCAAGTGGGTATTCCATGGGAGCCATTTTGATGCAAAGAGGAAGGTCAATATGTTATCATTCTGAAATATTTCATGGGGAAGTTCTCAGCTACCCTACCAATGTCAGGGAGCTATATGTCTTGGTACAAGCTGTCAGAAAGTGGAAGCATTATCTGATGGTCAAGGAGACCATCATCCACAAAGATCACCATCCACTACAGTATTCGCAGGCCCAGAGTAAGCTACAACAAACCAAGGATTACAAGTGGATGGGTTTCTTACAATAATTTCATTTAGTCAGCAAGTATAAGAAGGGAAACACAAATAAATTGGAATACATCCTTTCACGACCACCCACATCCAAGATTACATCTTTGGGAACTCTAATGCACATGGATCCTTTTACCCATGATGCATACAAAGAGGCATATACAGAATATGAGGACTTCAAGGAGGTGTTTCAGCAGCTACAAGGCTAAATTCATATAAAATAAGGTGATGGCAAGGCTAACTATCATTTCCAGAATGGTTTACTCTACAAGCTCGACAAGCTCTGGGTTCCTAAAGGTGAACGGTTGCAACTTATCAGAGAATCTCACACCTCCAAGGTTGCAGGACATTTTGGTGTTGGGAAGACAATTTCCAACTTACAGAGGTATGTGTATTGGCCCATAATGCAATAAGATGTAGCACGATATATTAGAGGATGTATACTTTGTTGTACCAATAAGCCCAACAATAGGAAGCAAGGTCTATACCATCCCTTACATGTACCCACTCGACCTTGGGAAATCAATTCCATGGATTTTTTGGGAGGTTTACCAACCACACGAAAGGGACATGATTATTTATTTGTGGTAATTGACAGGTTCAACAAAATTTGCATTCTCGTGCCTTTTAAAAAGATCATCAAGGGACAGGAAGCAACAAACTTATTCTTTGAATAGGTCTAGGTGCACTTTGGGATACCAAGGAGCATCATCTCAGACAGGGATACCAGATTTCTCAGTGCATTTTGGACTACATTGTGGGAGAATATGGACACTAAGTTGAAGAGGTCTAAAACATTCCATCCACAGACTAATGGGCAGAAAAAATTAGTCAATGGGACTTTGGTGTAGCTTTTGAGGGGTTACAATCAGAAGCATCCAAAGACCTAGGATGAAAATTTGATATATATACAACACTCTTATAATAGAGCAATCAACACTTCTACTAGTAAGTCACCTTTTGAAACTTGCTTTGGGTATTTTCCACCTTTACCCTAAGATGTTATATATGGATAGCAGGGAGGAGTGAGGGAGGACCTCATAGGAGATGCATTAAAAGCAGAAAAAATTGTTGAGAAGATTAGGCATATCCATTTAAAAATACAAGAGACATTGAATAAGTCGCAAGAAAAGTACAAGGCTAGGCATGACCAACACAAAACAAAGAGAACATTTAGAGTGGGAGATAGAGTATGGTTATACTTGAATAAGGAAAGGCTACAGGGTCTTGGTAAGAATATCAAGGCTCTGCGGTATGGTCCTTTTGAGATATTGGAAAAGGTGGGAGATAATGCCTACATACTCATTCTACCCCCATATATGTGCATTTACTCAGTAGTGAAAGTGGAGAATGTTAAACTCTATGAGCCTTCCATGTTGGATCAGGAGGAGGACCAGGTCCTACCTTCCATAGAGGACTTAGCACCAGATGCTCATGAAGAGTTGGCAGAGAACATAGTTTTGCAGAAGTGGTCTAGAACTACAAGACATGGGCAGTATGACCTTTGGAAGATTGGGTTGAAAGGACAAATTCCAGGCAATGCAAAGTGGTAGTCCAGGGAGAAGGTAGAGGAAAAATTTCCTCACCTCATTCAGTAAATATTTTGGGGATCAAAAGCCTCCCTAAATTGGGAAGTATGATCCATATTGGATAGTCATATTATTTTTCATCTATCTCATTACTTTCTAGGCTGAAAAAATGGAGGAATAATCTTGCAAGGCCATTTTGACGGTTGGTCCAAATTTGGAAATTTGGGTCCAAAAAACCGTCTAAAATCTTATGGAGCCATTTTGAGGAATAAAATGACACTTTTTTTGGTCCAAACCTTGTTACATAGGAATATTTTATATTCTATATACCAATACCTTTCCAACGGTGCAAACCATTCGTTAATCGGAGTTCGTATGAGAAAGTTATGCCTCTCGCAAGTTGACTTACCATATTGATCACCATGGTGCAAGTGGATGTCATGTCAGCCTCCATTACTTAGAAAAGTGGGGCTAGCCACGTAGAAGATTTTCTAAGAAAAATCTAGAAAGTCCAAAACCTTATCACAATTGAAGGTTGAGGAAGTCAAAACCCAACCCCTAGATGGCTATCAGGCTATGTTAAATACCAGACCACTAGGAGGAGAAGGGGTTCTATTCTTTTGCATTGCATCTTGTTCTATAAATTAGCAAAACATTTGGGAGTGGTATTCTATGAGCATAACAAGGGATCAGAGATTCTTTAGCAGCCATACAGACCATAGTTCAAAGGCAACTCCACAGAGAGTGCCTTTTTCTTTGTACTCGCATCATTTCTATACTAAAGAAAAGAGAGCAGAGAAACCTCACCTTCTAGTTGGGTTTTCTCTTGTATTGTGTTTCCTAGGTCATATCTTGTGTTTATTTGTGGATGGTGTGATTGTATTTTATTGTTCACTATTTTCCTCATTTTATTTATTTCATGCATAAGAAGAAAATCAATAACTAAATATTTTGGAGATATAAAGGAAAAATTACCTTAATAGTAAATATTTCAGTATTTTATTAGATCTGTTGTGACAAACTATTCCAGTGCAATATCCACAACAATTTGCAGTTTATAGATCAAAAATTAAATTTTGGATTAAAAAAAATTAAATTGACGATCAAGAAATCTGTTCATATTTTACGATCAACTTACTTATTGATCCATTTGGATCAGCTAACTTAACATAACAATAATCTATAACACTATGCTATGTTGCTTGTTCCGATATCTAACTAGAAGTATGTGATTCAAGGGTTAAATTTGCATGTCATAGTTGAAGTTGGTGTTGGGAGGGTTAGAATTTATAAATTATGGTTTATAAATGCTTCCTAACATATTTCTTTTTCCAATATCTAGATAAACACATGTGATCAAGAGTTAAATTTGCATGTAATAGTGTTAAATAATTTTGGGATAATTGCACTTCAAAATTTATGACCTATAAATACTTATTGCTTGTTCCAATATCTAACTAGAAGCATGGGATTCAAGAGTTAAATTTGCATGCCTTAGTAATTGTAGACAATGTTCGGTTATTTGCTATTTAAAATTATTGTTTGTAAATGCTTACCTATCATATTGCTTGTTCCAATATCTAACTAAAATCATGTGATGCCAGAGCTAAACTTACATGCCATAGTTGAATATCATATTGAGAGCGTTACAAATTATAATTTATGGTTTATAAATGTTTATCTATAATTTATGTTTATTTTTGCATATATATCATATTGCTTGTTCCAATCGTTGATTCGGGTGTATGACCAAGACCAGGTGTCCATCTTGGATCCGGACTAGCTGACACACGAGCCTCACACATATTTTCCCCATGAGGTGTACCCACAACATTAAAGTGGCCTTAAAGAGGCTCGTCCATGTTCTAATCAAATTGAAAATGGAATGTGCGGTTTGTATTATGAAACTCAACACAAAGATAGTGGCATCAGCAAGGGAGATAGAGGATGTAAAATCGGCCTCTGTCGTACCAGAAACCAGGCAATGTTAAAGGCTCTCATCAACATGGAAGGGTCACATCAATTATTTCATAATGGGGGCAACTCATACATGCATTTAATTGCAATTTATGAAGCTTTTTTCCACGAAAATATTGCTCTATATATTCAATAGAATATAATAATTTACATAAACAGAGGACTATAACAAAGCACAAATCACAGAGGTCTGTAAGCGCTTCAGCCAGCAATAGACAGGGCAGAAAGATCACCAAGTCGACAGATCCGAGACTATACAAAGCATACAGAACAGCAACTGTATAAAGCACTGAGGCCCGTAGGCGTATCAGCCATCAGAAGACAAGGTAGATGGAACACCAAGTGGACGGATCCAAGAAGATAACAAAACAGAGGCCAAGACAGAACAGAACGGGGCAGAAACCATGCAGAAAGAAATCTTGCCCGAGAGATCGCCACTAGTCCAAGGCCTGTTCAGGAAAAAGTTATCTGAAGCCACAAAATCTTATCTCCAGTTGGTCTTCCACTTCAAATTTTTAGTAAGATTGGGGGGCCTTCGTTGCCATCCTCCCATCTGGAGAAAGTCAAGAACCCGAGGGGACGAGATAAACCCAACTTTGATACATGATCAACAATGGCGTTTTCTTCTCTGTAAATATGGGAGGCAGAGAGGCTCTTAAACAATCTTCTGGCATCTGAGGTTCGCTCTTTCTAGCTTTCTAGAGTAGCTGATCGGAGGTCAGATTTATCATTTATCCAATCGATGATGACTTTCGAGTCTCCAAGGAGAATCATCACATCGATTTTTAGCCTTTGTGCCAGGATAAGGGAAGCCCACACCCCTGGCAGTTCGGCCTTGGTGTTGGTGCCTTGTCCGCCATTCAGGGTCCATCTATAGGAATTTTGGGCATTGATGGAGATATGGCCCCCCACCCCACAACGAGATCCATCCAGTTGAGCTGCTCCGTCAAACCAGGCAATGGCTCTGTCAGAAGGGAGAGATGTAATAGATCTGCGCTTTTTCTGGGCAATGGTCGGAAGAGGTCAGACAACTGCATTGAGAATAAGATTTTTCACCAAGTAGATCAGAGGGGGTTTATCATCAAATATTGCGGAATTTATTTCCAACCAGATGTTCCAGCAGACAATGGCCGGCAGCGAAAGGTAGGTCTGTGGTCTTGAGCTCCAAGAATTGAAGCAGGATGAAATTGAGGGTCCAAGCCAATGATCTAAAAAATTTAGGGAGGTTGTGACCTGGTGCCAGACTTGCTGGAAGAAATGGCAGCGCATGAAGAGGTGGAGAGTAGTTTCGTTGTCCTTCTTACATAAACTACATCGATTTGGTCCTGAGCAGCCACGTTTCTGAAGGTTATCCCAAACAAGGATTTTGTTTTCCGTCATAAGCCAAGTGAATAATTTAATTTTGAGAGGACAGTTCCACTTCCATAGTCTAGAGCGCCAAGTCCTATCTCGGGTGTGCCCGAAATCTTCAGTCAGTGCTTTGTATACGTTTCGGACATAAATATAGTCGGATTTATTACCCCCTGTCCATATTAGAGTGTCTGGTCTATCCTGTAAATGAATGTCGGCTTCTGAAAGATGTTGAGTGTACCTGTTCCATTCGGCTGTGAGCTCGGAATTTAGATTTAGCAAGGAACTAGTGATCCAGGACTCACCAAGAGTGTTGTTTCGGTGAGTGTCTTTTAATTGAAACAAATAGTAAAGGCCTAAACTATGTAGGCACTCCAACAATTGGGTGGAGAGCAGGGCTTTGTTTCCCAAGCCAAGAATCATATCTCTGCCAACTTCAATAGCAGATCCGGAGCCCGGCAGCCATGCGATCCAATGAAGTAGCACTGGGAGCGCTTTTAGCAGATGCTTGCACATTTGAGAGCCCCCAGGGGGAGAAGAGGTGGAAGATCTAAGCCAAGTGTGGACCGACAGGTGAGAGATATATTTATATTTTATAATATTATTCCAAATTCCTGTTGTCATAAGGGTTCGCCAGAGCGTATTCGTCGAGAGTGAAAGGTAGGTGAGGTGAAGGTTTCTCAAGCCCCATCCTCCTAGAGCTATCGGTTTTGAGAGGGTTTCCCACCCACAAAGATGGATACCTCTGCTATGTTTGCTTCCATTCCAAAGGAAATTAAAAGTCATTTGGTTGAGCTTCTTTAGCACCGAGTGTGGAATGTGTGTCAGGGCCATCCAGTACACCGGAAGACTTTCCAGAACTGCCTTGATCAAAATGTATCTGCCTCCCATGGATAAAAATCTATTACACCAGCGTTGTATTCTGAGCTCAAACTTCTCAAAAATCCAACTCCAGTCCTTAGCGTTGTAGCTAGAGGGTTTAATGAAGTAACCGAGATAGTGGAAACCGACCTCCAAATCTCGAATATCAAAACCGAAAAGTGATTTTAGTTCCAACAATAAGGCATCCCTCACACCTGAGGCTAAGAAGAAAGATTTCTGAAAATTTATTTTTAAACCTGAAACAGAGCAGAACAAGGTTAGCACAAAAGAAATTTGTGTCCATTCAGCCAAGGAAGCCGAAGTCATGATAATCACATCGTCTACGAAGAGTAGATGCAGAATTTGAGTCAGTCTGGAAGCTTTGATTCCGGTAAGTTTGCCAGCTGATTGACTTCATTTTAACAGGATGCTGAGACTTTCTAAAACCAGAATGAAAAGGAGGGGAGAGAGGGGGCATCCCTGCCTAAGCCCTCTTTCACTGCGGAAGGCATTGGTGGCCTCATCATTTATTAAAACTGCTAGGTTGGCTGTAGTGATGCATCCCATCATGCAATTTGTAATGGCTATCCCGAATCCACATTGGCTAAGGATGAGCTTTAAGAAATTCCAATTTATGCAGTCAAATGCCTGTTTGAGGTCCAATTTAAGGAGGATGCCTGGCAAGTTTTTTGTTTTGATGTTGTGTAAGTACTCCTGTGCGATGCCAATAGCATCTAAATTTGCCTACCCTTGAGGAAGTCGAGTTGCTCCTCTACTAGAGCCCGGGAGAGAAGAGGGTGGATTTTGTTGGCAATGATCTTTGTTATAATCTTGTAGCTGAGATTATAGAGCGAGATTGGTCTGTAATCCGAGAAATGGCAGGGATGATTTTGCTTGGGGATCAGGACTATAAAAGTTTTGTTTAAATGCTTGTTAACCAATCCATTGATCCTCAAGTTTTCAACAGCCCCCAGCGGATCTTGTCCCATTAAGTCGAAATAATGGAGAAAGAGTTCCACAGTCCATCCATCGAGACCAGGACTCTTTTCTTTTTTAAATCCTTTTAAAACCTTATGAATATCCTCTAATGTGCAAGGAGTGTTCATAGCTCTTGCTTCCTCGACAGTCACCATCTGAGGAAAAAGTTGTGCTATATCGATCTGATCATGTAGGGATATTTGTTGATCTTCTTTGTAGAAAGACTAGAAGTGTTTGTGTGCCTCTTGTTTTATGTCTTTCGTGTTGTTAAGTAAGTTGCCATCCGCACTCTCCAAATCCCATATAAACTTTTTATTTCCACGGAGACTAGCAAATTGGTGAAAGAATCGAGTGTTGTTGTCCCCGCTAGAGAGCCAGAGCGCTCTGCTTTTCAGCCTCCACCTATCCTCATCAGCCCGGAGGATGTGCGCGTGTTCAGCCTCTAAAATATGTAATTCAGCTTCAAAAACAAAATGTTGGTCAGTCTGTGCCTTAATTCTGAGTATAGCTGTGATTTGTAATTCAAGTCTGCTTAGACAGGAAGATTCTTGATCTTTTTTCCTCTGCAACCAGCCTATTGTTTTGGCCCTTAGAAAATTTAATTTCCTGATCAAATTGCCTTGGGCATCTCTGGGAGTCGAGTGGGACGAATCAGTCCAAGTTGATCTGACAATCTGGTCGAAGGCTGGCTCCTGCAACCAAGCCGAGTTGAATTTAAAGGGATAGCTCGATCCCGAGTTACTAAATCCAAGCTGAAGACAAATGGGAGTGTGGTCAAAAATGTAAGGTAAATCAATCCAGGCCCGCGCCAGGTAAGATGGGTTTAGCAAGTCTTCGGAGATTAGAAAGCGGTCCAGACGTTTTTCAATACCAGAGATGCCCGCTCTCCCATTGCGCCAAGTGGGCAGAAGTTTTGTCGGCTCCAGATCCACTAATGCATTTCTTGTGAAAAGGGAGGAGAAAAAAGAAGCTAGAGGATCAGTCTTTGCCTTGTCGCCCCAGACCTCCTTAGTGCTGAGCGTGAGATTCAAATCACCTGATATAATAATATCTTTAGTGGCTAGAAGGACAAGGTGATCTAAGTTCTCCCAAAAAAAATTGTGATCCAAACAGGGTCCATATGTATTAAGCAAAGTCAGGGAGGTGTTAAGCTCCAAGCAGGTGCCAGTTAAAAGTATTCCACCCAGGCTGAGCATCGGGGTGAAGTCAAAATGAAGTGGATCCCAGGCCGCCAGGAGTCCACTTGAGGTTCCGATAGAGCTGGTCACACAGGCCATCCAGTTTGGTCGGAGAGCAAAAAAGAAATTTCTTCCAGCTTCAGCGCCCACAAGCGTTTCTTATAGGAAAATAACCGTCGGTTTGTGTTTATCCATGAGACGTCTCAAGGAGGCTAATTTCAGGAGACCTCCAACCCCTCTGATGTTGAGGGAGATGATGATCATGATTTATCCCAAGCTTGGGCTTTTAATCCTCTAAGTGCCCGAGATTGATTAGTAGTGAGTGAGGCTGAGCTTGTAGCCTCTACAATTGCCTTTTTTCTCGCACTGCGAGTTTTGAGTGGGGAAAGCTCTGAGCCCAAACCTCTAGACCAAGAGGGGGATGTCGCAGGTTTCTCTAAAACTCCTGAGGTTGAGGAAGTGGTGCCAATGCTGACCGAGGGTGGGATGAGTTGTTTTTCGAGAAACTTTGGAATGGGGGTAGAATCAAAGGGTAGAGGAGGTGCGGGTGAGATGTTGTGAAGCATCTTCTCCAGGTCCCGAGCTGATAAAGGTTGTTCAGTGTATCCAGGGGGAGGGGTAAGTTCATGTTCAAGAAGAGCAGAGTCAGCAGGTGGCTGTGAACTTGAGGGGTCACTAAGAAGAGAAAGGTTGTTCAAGGGGAGAGAAGAGTTGATTAGAGGCCTTGGAAGTAGTTCAAGCGGTTCTAGTGGCAGGTTAGAGGAAGCTAGGGTGTCTAGAGTAGCAGGGATAGGGGACAGAAGAGGAAGGTCTGAGGGGTTTTCAGAGGAGACCGGTTGTTGGGAGACTGAAGCCTGTGAGTTTAACTTAAGTCTCTCCCAGGCAGAGAGGGAGTTGTAAAGTGATGGACAATAAAACTTGATCTTACTTACCAGTGTATCAGTTTGTAAATCATGACTCATAGCTCGCTGAGAAGAGGTAGATGTTGCTTCCACATCTTCCGGCAGTGTATCGTATCCATTGAAACCGACCTCCTCCGATTGTTCAGCCTCTGGATCAGTGGAAGTGTGCTTGTAGCAATTCCATCTCAGGTGTCCGGTTCTACAGCAGAAAGAATAGCGGAACGGGATACCAAGATAGTCGAGTCTTTGAGCAATAAGGATGCCTCTCCAGTCAATGTTTAGGACTTCCGGGAGTCCTGCATGGATATACATTTCTACCAATATCTTAGCCAGTTTTCTATCAGACGATGCCAGTGAAAGTGAGTCCACTGTTAAAAAACGTCCTAAAGAAGATCCAATGAGCTCAAGGGCTTGTTGATTCCAGAGTTGCAGAGGGAGGCCTGGTAAGAGGAGCCATATATGCCTGTAAGAGAAGTGTTCAGTAGATGGATTAAAGCTAAGCCTCCATCTCTTGAGCATGAGACTTCCACCACCAACCACCTAGAACTTTTCCAGAATTCGGACTGAATCCTCAGGCGTCTTAAAAATAAAGCCAATCCACCCATGTTGAAGGTATAATACCTTTGGGAGATATCCTAGAAGGGGCTTCCAAGTGTTTGTGATCCAGTCGTCCAAACGCAAGTTGCATTTTTCCTTGTAGGCAAGTCTACCAACCAGGGCACAGAGTGCTAGGTTACAGGCCTCATAAAGTCCAACGTCCATGCCCAGCACTAGTTTTGGGTGTGATTTTTTCAGTTTCCAGACTCTCTGTGTCCTTTTTGGAGCGAGAAAGGGAGGTGTTCTGCTGGGAGGAGAGCTTGTCTTGGGGTGGATACCACAACTCCTAGAGTAGGATGACTGATGTGGAGTGTCTAACACCGTGGAAGGCTTCAGTAAAGGGTTTCCAGGGGCTGTGGAATAGGGAGGAGTGTCAGAAGCAAGGGGCTGAGAGACTGGGGAGTGTTTTCCTTTACGATAATGGTTGTTAATCAGCTCATCGATGGAGGTAAATATATCCGGGTGGTCCCAGGGGTCTCCAATTTGTCTTTCAGCGAAGTCTGAGCTTAGATTCTCCATGTTGGAAGCTGCTAAAACCACGAGGGGAAAACTTTTGTCTGTGGTGAGGAGAGAGATAGAAAAGTCCTGACAGGAGCAGGGGGGACCCTGTCTGAACCAAAAAAATAGATCTGAAATAGTAAGGCCTCGGGAGAAAGGTTTGTTGTCGGGTGAGAGAAAATTCCGAACCAAATAAAAGTCGGGTTTATCAAACAGATCTGAAACAGTGAAGCCTCGGGGGAGAGGTCTGTTGTCGGTTGAGGGAAATAAGACCGGCAGACAGGAACCAAGTCCGCCTTTCCAGAATCACTGAAGGGTCAAAAAAAGGAAGCAGGTAGCTTGGAAGTCAATGACACCGGAAGGATAGGTTATAAAAGGGAGGGAGTCGGAAGTCTAAGAGATAAATACTAAGTGATGAAAAAAAATCAGTCTAGCTCTGTCGTCCACTGTCTGTGTCCAGACCTTGTCCAACCCATCTCTGAGCGCTCCAGTTAATCAGGGTATTGTTTCATCTGCCAAGTACAGTGTGTCCAAGCTCTGTTTCAAAGGACTGTGGCGTCCGCCTGGTTCGGTGCCTCTCCAGTTCGAACCAGAGATTCGCGCCCATTGACACCCATTCAAAAATAATCTAGTGATTGGAATTCGACCAATCACATACTTTGATCTTCCTCAAAACTCTCAAAACTCTCATAATTTAATAATCAAATCAAACTAAAAAAAAAATTGTTGGTAGACGTCATTATGGTCCGTGTAATAATTAAATCTTCATTGCGAGAAACGCACTTAAGAAAGTATTGTTTTTTATATCATAAATAGTATTATGGAATGTAAGGTATGAAGTGATAGTGACCTCAAACGAGAAAACGTTGAAAAGGTTTAATGTGAGCAACTAACCAACGAACGAGGACTCGAATGTCGGCATACATTAGGTGGTAATCTCACCATTCAAACTTCAACAACACTTATTCTTCTATATCTGCAATTTATGAAGCTTTTATGCACCGAGGTAGCCAACGGGAATGACGAAGTTTAATTCATCCTTCCTTTTATTAGTCCCTGTCAAGGGAATATAGCAATGAGTTTGCTATTGATTTGACATTAATTTGTCTTGTATTTTAAATTTATGTATGTAGTGTAATGTTTAACTTAATAAAACAAATATATATATATATATATATATATATATATATATATATATATATAATAAAAATATTTGTTTTTTTTTCATTTCTGATTGGTTGATATATTCCAAGTTTTATTGTTGCCTTCACGTATTTCAATATTTGAAATTAATTACATAATCAATAAACTTGGTTATAAGTACCTAGTACCTTTTATATAAAAAAAAATAAGAAAAATGTAAAAATGTCATGTGTTCTCTCATTATTATTCTCCATTTATATCATTATTATTGCATTTCAATAAACTTGGTTATAAGTACCTAGTACCTTTTATATCAAAAATTAAGAAAAAAAAGTAAAAATGTCATATGTTCTCTCAATATTACAATCCATTTATTTCATTATTATTGCATTTATGCTTTTCTCTTATCATTAATACAAAGTGTACTCCTACTAGATTAATACAAAATGATATAC
This sequence comes from Picea engelmannii, assembly GCA_009831015.1. Lineage (NCBI taxonomy): Eukaryota > Viridiplantae > Streptophyta > Pinopsida > Pinales > Pinaceae > Picea > Picea engelmannii. The sequence continues at coordinate 743,707 of ML779304.1, read as the reverse complement.
ATATAATTATGTATGATGACATATGTGTAATTTCTTTTTAATAGTAATTTTGA
>ML779304.1:733320-743554 GCA_009831015.1 Picea engelmannii | reverse complement strand
AACAGCTGAGTCTACTCCTACATCTGCAGAAACAAACCCTACACCGACGGGACCTCCGTTGGTGATCCCTCGCCCCTCCGCCGAACCACCATTACACATCCCTCACATCCCATTGCGTAGGAATGTCCACAACCCACAGGCTAGGGCCGCTCATAACTACAGCTTGGTAGATGACTTAGCACAATCCCCGACTGCCATGTCAGTTCTAGAAGTCCTTTAGACTTGTCCTACTCAGCGGAAATCACTACTTTCTGCTCTGGGCGCAGTCGACCCTGCCGATACTCGACTCATCACCTTTGACCTTGATAGCTGCGAACCGCATCTTCCCGCCGCAGTTGCTATCCAAATACCAGTAAAAATACGGAACATCATCGTCCATCGATGTATCATCGATGAAGGGGCATCTACATGCATCATGTCCAAAATAGTATGGCAAAAACTTGGTTCCCCAGAACTCATACCTTCTGCCATCACACTACGAGCTTATGACGGACGACCATCATCTCCCGGAGGGCTCTTCCAAAATGTCCCCGTGGAACTCGGGGGTAAAACTATCCTCATTGACATCGAAGTTATCGACGCTCAGCTCGATTACAATATCTTGCTTGGACGTAGCTACATGTATGCTATGAAGGCAGTGGCATCATCCATCTTTCGGACAATCATGTTCCCCCACAACAGGAAGATTGTAACCATTGACCAAGTCTCACATTACGAGCCTAATCCATCTGCCAATCTCGATAACATTCTTCCTCTTATTCACACCAACCAAGACTTATATCCACTTGTTGAGATGGGTCCTGGTATTTTCAAAGATCCATCCTTGTTAGGGACGTACCATGGAGCACCACCACTCCTCCCCCCTGGTCAAGTATGTGTCATCTCATCTAACGAAACTCAACAGGAGGATGTTCATCCTCCTCAGGAGGCTTCAGTCATTCCTGACGTCTCAACCGTCACAGAACCACTCTCACAGAAGCCTCATGCACATTTGTCGACACCTATGGTCCACGAATCCACATCCCCTCAAGAGCCTAATCCCATTTGGGAAACAGTTCCCCGACCCCTCACTCAAATTCCCTTCTTTTACCCTCCACCCGGTATAGAATCTTTCCAGGTAGCAGCAACACTCACACTACCCAATATGGTGTTATCAATCCCAGTGTGGTACTTACACCCACCTGATATGGTCACTCGCCCACAGGCAGGACTCCCCATGACGATTCCTGTCCTCACTCCCACTACCTCCACTACCCCCATACTCCCTACTCCCCCTGCTACCGCTGGGGGCAGCAGAAAGAAGAAGGATCCCACAGCTCCACTTCCTGCGCGAATCCCACCACCTTGTGCCTTGTGTGACAAAGAGGGTCACCAAACCAACAATTGCCCATCACTACCAGAATTACGGAATTTGATTCCCCCCAATCCAACCCCCACACCATCCATTACTACTGCTACCACTCAACCTTCCAGTAGTAAAGGGTTGAAGACCAAATTCGCGTGTGCCATCTATTCTGAGTATGGCCATTACACCCATCATTGTCCAACACTGCCTCGTTTCCGATAGGCATTAGCCATCGTAAGCCAAGACTTTCAGAACAACCCACACCCGGCTACGTCCTCCACAACACCTATCACTGACATTCGCTATGTCACTACTTCAGTCAATGAACGCATGAGATGCCCTTTCTCTCTTTGCGATTCATTGACTCATTTTACATACCAATGTCCGATGATCATTGAATATCAGCGACGTCAGTTATCCCTGCTTCACCAACCCGCAGAGGCAATCATTGACATATCTTCACCATTTGAAGATCTCCATATCATCTCTCCCGAGCCTGAGGCACTCCCTATGCCTCCATGGTTCTTAGATGACATGTCTGAGGATTTACCCCGTAACCCACCCTACTCTCTCGCCCATCCCCCTGCAGAGACTCTCCATCCCACTACTATGGGTACCCCTCAATACCTCAATATATGGTTTATGACGAGTGAACCCTCACCCTCTCCTAACGATACCCCCTTTGTTTCCTCAGCAGGGGCCACCCACACTGTCACTGAGATCACTCCTCATGATCCATTATATTCCCGTCGTTTCCAATACGATGAAGAAATACTGGAAGAGCTACAATGCCCGGACTCTCCCTGGGATGCACTACATCATCGTGCACTCTTCCTTCCGCAGGAAGCCCTCATGCCTCCTAGCCACAATCCCATTTACGCAGTCGAAACCAAAGATTTTATCCCATCAGGACCTATCGATTGGTTCAACAATCCTATTCCTGCACCCGACACTTTTGAAGAAGGTAATCTGGCTAACATTTCCCCCACCATCAAAATCAACATTTCCATTAAACCAGGCATCGTCGAAGAGATCATCATTGGAGCTGCTTGCACTCCTCAGGAAATTGCCGCGTACAAAGCCCTCTTCCAGGAATTTAGGGATATCTTCGCCTGGTCATACACGGAGATGCCTGGCCTCGAACCCTCTATCGTCGAACATCGCATCGACACCTGGCCCGACATCACACCAGTTCGCTACGAACAGCGACCGCTACACCCATCCAAGGCCGCGGCTATCAAAGCTGAAATTGACAAATTGCGCACGGCCGGCTTTATTTACCCCATTGCTTATACCTCATGGGTTCCAACCCTGTACCCGTCGACAAAAAACAAGGCTCTATTTGCGTCTGCACCAAATTTCGCGATCTCAATAACGCATGTCCCAAAGACAACTTCCCAACGCCCTTCATCGATCAGATCATCGATGATTGTGTCGGCCACGAGACTCTCTCCTTCATGGACGGATTCTCTGGCTATAACCAAATTCAAATCCACCCAGCCGATCAGTACAAAACCACATTCATTACCCCGTGGGGTATGTTTGCGTACCGTGTCATGCCCTTCGGCCTCAAAAATGCCGGTGCAACTTTCCAGCGGACCATGACATACATCTTTCATGATCTGGCTGCAATCATCCTCGCTTACTTGGACGACCTCACCGCTCGATCCAAGAAGCGCACCCAACACCTCGATGATTTACGAGTCATCTTTCAACGGTGTCATCAGTACAACATCCGCTTCAATGCTCTCAAGTGTGTGTTCTGTGTCACCGCAGGGCGCCTCCTCGGTTTCATCATTTCCCAAAGCGGTATCACCGTGGACCCCCTCAAAGTCCAAGCTATCACCAAAATTCCACCTCCTCGAAATTTGCGACAGCTACAGAGTCTACAGGGCAAAGCCAACTTTCTTAGATGCTTTGTTCCTGATTACGCTATACGCGCACATGGTTTCCTTCGCTTACTGCGCCACGACATCCCTTTTCATTGGGATGAATATGCCCAATAGTCGTTTGACGATCTGAAAGCAGCACTTTCAAATGCACCTTTGATTAGTGCACCTGACTACAATCGCGACTACATCCTCTACGTATCAGCATCAGCTGTATCAGTAGTCGGCGTCCTCGTCCATCTCGGAGATGAAAATCGTGAACACGTCATTTACTACGTCAGTAAGAACCTCTCAGGACCACCCCTGAAGTACAAACATGAAGAGAAACTAGCTCTTGCAGTTGTCCTCGCAGTCCAGAAACTGCGTCACTACATTCTGCTTCACACCACCAAGGTCATCGTAGATTCCAACCCTATGCAATATTTGCTCAGTTGTCGCCAAGTTAACGACAAGTTTGCTCGATGGATCGTTATCCTTCAAGAGTACGACCTTGAGTTCTCAAAACCTAAGAGTAAGAAGGCCCTCGTTCTCGCTGAACTTGTCACGGCCCTTCCCTCTGACACACCTAGCACCCCCGTCAATACGGACTTTCCTGACGAACATCTCTTTTACATCACTTCTGACGATCCTTGGTATGGAGACCTTCTCATCTACCTACGAACTCAAAAGTTCAGAAATCACCTATCACGAGATGATCGTCGACGCATTCGCCATCAAGCACCCCGCTATCTCCTCATCGGTGACATCCTATATAGGCGGGGCGTCGACACCATTCTTCGTCGCTGCCTGACTATTGACGAGGCCGACAGAGTCTTAAACGACTGCCACAGCGACGCCTGTGGGGGCCATCTTTCAGGCATCGCCACGGCTCAAAAGATTATCCGGGCCGGATACTTTTGGCCTACCCTGTTTCATGATTTCATTCATGCCGTGAAATGATGTGAGCAATGTCAGCTCTACGCCAACAAAGCCCGAGCTCCCCCCGCTCTTCTACACCCAGTCATCACTGCAGGCCCCTTTTGCAAATGGGGCATTGACTTTATGACTTGTAATCCTCCCTCCAGAAATGATCACAAATACATTGTTGTTGTTGTCGATTACTTCACCAAATGGGCTGAAGCTATTCCCACTTTCAACAACACCGCTGACACTGCAGCGTGTTTTTTCTTCAATCACGTCATATCCAGGTTCGGAGTACCACTCCAACTCGTTTCCGATCATGGGAAACATTTTGAGAATGAGATCTTCATCGAACTCTCATCTCGGTTAGGCTTCTCTCACGAGTTTGCCTCACCATACTATCCTCAGTCAAATGGACAGGTCGAGGCAGTGAACAAAGTCCTCAAGACCATGTTACAACGCACGGTTAATAAACATAAAACCAACTGGCATCATATGTTATTTTCCGCGCTATGGGCTTATCGAACGGCAGTGAAGACTGCCACGGGTTTCACGCCCTTTCACTTATTCCATGGGGTAGAGGCAACTCTTCCCATCGAGTGCGAAATTCCCACCCTTCGCAGCGCAATCGAGCTTTTACCTGACACTGCTCCAATGGAGCAGCGCTTGCTGAACTTAGAGTCTCTGGATGAAGATCGTCGATCCTCATTACAGAACAACGAGGCAGCTAAAAAATGATCCAAAGCTACCTTTGATCGCCATGTCAACCTTCGTTCATTTCGCGAAGGCGACCTCGTCCTCGCCTACGATATCGCTCATGATACCTTTGGCCATGGCAAATTTGAATCCCTCTGGCATGGCCCTTACATCACCCAACATTGCCTCACCAAAGGCGCATACATCCTGGCCTCCCCCGAAGGCCTCACGCTCAAAGAACCCATCAATGGGTTATACCTCAAGAAATTTTATGCTTAAAATGTAGTCATGCTACTTTAGGTTCTTTTCTTTTCTAGCATTTTTAATCTTTTTCCCGCATCTAAACTATCCTTTGTGCTATTGACAGATGACTCCTCCACCAACTTACCACATTGGTTACGCCGACGGCGCTAGCCGTTGGACACAAAATCTCACTTCGGCTGCTTGGGCTCTCTACACCCCTTCACATGAAATGCTACATTCCAGCGGCATCTGTTTATTACCAGCAACCAATAACCAAGCCGAATACACTGTTGTCATTGGCCTCTTGACTGACGCCCAGCATCATCATATTCGTCACCTTAGCGTTTTCCTCGACTCTCAACTGGTCGTTCTCCAACTCAACAATGTGTACGGTGTACGCGATCCGTGCCTCTTTTGCAAATACCTGCAGGTTAGATTATTATCTTGACATTTTGATTCCATTACATTTATACATATTCCCAGAGCATGGAATCAAACAACAGATCACATAGCTAACATGGTGCTAGATTGGCATATATCACATCAAGCTACACATACATAAACATCTCACATATCCTATCACAGCATATAGATAGAATCAACATCATCCACATCAACACAAAACACACATGTAAAACACATTTGGATCCAAAAAACATGTATACTCATATATATATATATGTGTGTGTGTGGGCCCCTCAGGCCACCCAAATGTTTACATACACAAAAATACATTGGCCCACAGGCCCGTGCCACATCATGGTACAAAAATCGGCTCACCAGCCTATCAAAATGGTATACAATACAATCAGGGGGCCTCTATCGCACCCCCAGCTGCCCCTCCCTCAGGAGGAGGTGGTGGCCCACCCTTACCTGCCCCAGGCGGTGGTGGTGGCGCACCTGCAGGACCCTCCTGCCCCGGCAGCAGGCGTCCACTAGTCATGGCGGCGAGCACAGCTGCTCATCGCATGATGGACCGCTATGGTGGCAGTAACCCGATACACTGCTCCAGGAACTCCTCGTCCTGTACACGGATCCACATGCCCTCAGGCACGTCCCGAAACACCATCTCAAACCGACGGAGTATATCATCCAACTCCCCTCCGGCTGCCGCCGGAGGGGCATGAGATGGCCCCGCACCAGGGTCATCACATCGGCGCCTCCTCGCCGGTCTCGCAGGATCTGCAGCTCGCCCCGCAGCCTCATCCCGTCCGCGTCTCTCTCCACGTGGCGGTCTCCCCTCTGGCTGCACCGACGGTCTATACAACTCCACCTCACGCCCGCGAGGTGCCAAATCTGCACATACACAAAACAAGCAACAGCAGATCATATCAGTATCCATACATCATACATGTGAACTGATATATCAAAATCACAACATAAATCAAAACATATAAATACACAGCATACCTCTGTGATCAAAAACCTCCCCAGGAGGCAGTACCATATCTGGGTCCCCCCGGAAGTCCTCCCCAGCATAGGGGAACTGGAGTATAACCTGCAGCATCTGCCACCATATCTGCGTCGTCTGCGTCGAAAAGTAGTGACCCCCTTCGCCACCACCGTGGCGAACCAAAATCTGAGACCACCACCTCAAGCGTGGATCTCGTACCCCTGGTGCCTCCAGTAGCACCCTCGGGTGCAGCATCGGCACCCTCTCTAAGAAAAAGGCTACCAGAATGGAGCCAAATGCAAACTCCTCAGTGCCTCTAGACCGACAGTGGTCCAGCTGCACGATCATCTGTGCATGTAGGTTCAGACCCCAGGCGAACCGCTCACGGCCCACCACTACCCTCTCCATCAGCATCAGCTTGCCACCACTAATCTGGTGGGGCGCTCGGGATCCATACACCTGAACTATCATCGCTGCTATGCAACGATGCAATAGGGCATCTATCCCACTGATGCTCACTGTCGTCCCAGTCATATAATGCTCGCCTGAGCAGTATCGCTCGGTGACCGTCCGCAAATGCGTGTCCCTCAGCAGCACAGGATTTGTCGGCAACGGTGTTCCCCGGAAGGGGAGCCCCGTCAAGAAGTAGATGTCCTCCACCACAGTGAAGGCGATCTGCTCTCCTTGCACGAGGAAGCAGTGTCGATCTGGGCTCCACATCGCGATCAAAAACTGGAGTAAATACTCATGTGACCGTATCAGAGGGCACTCAAAAAACTTTAGCAACCCACTGGCTGCTAAAGACGCTCGAACTGCAGGCCTCGCATTGGCCACAGCATCTCGTAGCTGTGACCAGTCCCGCTCGGGCCACCGCACATCCATGGTCACTGCTCGCCACCTGCACACAACCCAGAGTCCTATATTATCTTAGGCAATCACCCAAATACATCAAATAAGCTAATTTTTCACCCCGAAACCTTGCCTCAAAGGCGCGGTTTTACCACCCACAGACGCGCACACATGCGCACCTGTTCACTATACAGGTGCGCATGTATGCGTGCCTGTTTTTCCCATAGGCGCGCTCATGAGCGTGCCTATTCACCATACAGGTGCGCGCTAGGGCGCGCCTGTCATACCCACAGGCGCACTCGTAAGCGCGCCTGTTCACCCCACAGGCGCGCACTCATGCGCGTCTGTATACCCCACAGGCGTGCCTTAAATTCCTACACACGCGCCTTAATGCGTGCTTACTCCGTGTACAGGCGCGTGCACATGCGCGCCTTCCACTGAGTCACCCACGCATGTGGGCCCATCCTCTACCCAAAAACCCCCTAAAACTCCCATACGACCCCTCGTACCTACCCTGCCCAAAAATTGGAAACCTATAGCTATGCAGGATGTTCATACCACTAACCTGAAACTCGCACATCGTGAATCGGATACCTCGTGCTCTCGGAATCACGCAATCTCCTCTGAATCTACTCGGAAACTCACTGAAGCAGCAGGTACAAATGAGGTGGCAATGTGGGCCCTACAGCTATATATAGGCCGTTTTGCCAAACTTCCACTCACCATTCCGGGAGCCCACGACGTCCATTTTTCGAATCGTCTTCAGCCACGGGATCAGCGTCCCGCCACCTACATCATGACTGTCCCCGGGCCACTTTTCATCCTAAGCCCCCGGGGCGCCTTTTTTTTCATATCATGGCCAGGTACGCACGCACATTGTCACATTTATCTCATACATGTTCATATTTGTTATTATCTTCAGATATGGTTCACTTTGGGTATTTGGTTGTTCTGTGTGCAGGTACTTGGTCATCATCGCTTCACATCATTCCTTTAGGTATATGCTCAGCACTGGCATGTAGTCTCTCCCATTGTATTGCATTTACATTCCCAGTCACACCCCCTGATTTTGGCCTTTAGGATACCCTTTTTCCAGCTCTGCAGTACTCACACCTCCATTTGCATGTTTGGTACTGGTACTCGGTAGTTTTCTTACCCACATGAGTCGTCTCATTCATAGCACCTTTTTGCACTTTTGACACTCATGCTGCTCTTTATTACCCTTTAGGGATGGGAGTCCTGGTAGTCTTTCATCATGTTGCGAATTAACCACATACTTCTTCTCCTCCTTTTGCTAGCTTCCCATATGGACTCCCAGTACATCGCTTTATGGTCATGTTCTTTTCTTTACCTGCACCTCCGCAGGATCATGAACCCACGATTTCATCCACCATCAGTTTGCCCATCTACAAACCTATCTTCATTTTACCTACCTCATACAGAAACTCGCCAATGGGGCCCCCACCCTTCATCAGTTTTCCCAGAAATTTCTGCCCTCCCTGGGGCACTCATTTTACACTGGGGCACCCGTTTCTGTATTTTGTACATCTTTCCCACATTTATTCATTATTTATTGTACAGGCGCCTTCATTTTCCATCCTTTACTTTTTTCATCACCGTTGGCGACCTGCTTTCCTTTTTGGCCACACGCAACCCATGTCACCCTTGGTTGGAGCATTACTTCTCATTTACCCTCCTCGACATCGTCTATACCTTCAGAGTACTACCCAGGTCACTTACCTTTCTCCTCTGGATTTGTTCACCTTGTCCTGCCTCTGGCACAACTTATCCCTGATCTTGCCATCCCCCTGACACTTGATCTTTTCACACGGTTGCGGCCATTCATTCTATCATATACCCTCCAACCACGGGCAGTCTTGAGTCTTCCCATTTCTTGACTTCGACTGTGTACCTCTGCCACTTCTTCACCACAGTAGATTCCGCGAAGCCCTTTGCTTCTGGGAGTCGTGTCATCCTTTTGTCGACATCAGCACACTTTTCCAAAAGGGCGACAGTATCTTGATCCTCATTTCCCATTCAATGAGGGATCTCGGACGGCACAGGGGGAACTACCATTGCTCCCTGATGTCGTTGACCCCCATAACATTCGACGCCAACACTTTCTCATGTTGCGGTGGGTCTTACTTTGCGACTATTGCAGTTTTTCTTATCAGTTGCCGAAGACCTATGAACTTGGTCGGGCCACCAATGCCCGCATCACCGTCGTTGTTTACTTCCATGACCATTACCGCTGGTTCAGAGTATGTTCCTTTGCAGAATTGTCTTCTGCCTCTATCATTCCGCCCCCGAGGGCGCTACAGTTGTCTACATCAACATTTCAGACATTTTTTTCTTCAGAGTAACATTACACGAGCATGGGGCATGCCCGCCTCATTTGTACACACTTGTATATTGATACACACCTTGTGGAAAGTCGGGATCTACAGGTTCCTTTCTTCTCCAAAGGATTGCTCTACACGGTCCCATTCTTGCTCTCCCTTACAACACCATTCTCAGTAAAAGAAACATTGATGGATTTCGGCTATACGTTTTGCTCCTAACCTCATCCATCAGGGGGCATCTGTTATCACTAAAATTTCGTCCGCATGTGGCGACAAGAACTCCACATCGTCAAAACAGGAATGGAGTCATTCATGGCACAAGATTAATTCGACAGCATTGCAGAAGGGTCAAAAACTATACAAAATGACCAAAAATTTGAAGAGCGCTTTACAACATCTAGGCACGCGCGTGTATGCACATAACAACAACGTACAAAGCGCGCATATGTGCACAAGGCGCGACTGTTGGGTGAAAAACCCGCGCGCCTGCTAAACGACGCATTTATTGAAATTGGTCGGCCTCCCAACCACTAATGGATCAGCTCCCAAGTCGATTTGACACCAAATCCGAGCTCAA
>ML779304.1:707791-732346 GCA_009831015.1 Picea engelmannii | reverse complement strand
CATTGGAGAAAGAAGGGACCCAAGTCCCCTTTCTTCTTTGTGCCTTTGGATTTCATCAACAGATCAGCTTATACATTGGTGATATTGGTCCATTTGTCTCTATTTTTTATTTTCTCTTATGCTTCTAGTTTTTATTTGTTTTAGTTTAATTTTTGTTTATAACTTTGTTGTTTTTCTTTCTAACCTTTTACTTCACAGCTGTCATGCCTAGCAGACCCCAACTGGGCATGTAAGCACTCTTAATTTTCTCACCTAGTGACGAATTGGGTGCAAACACCAGGTTTGAAAAAGAGATTACTTTCCATCTTAGCTCTAGATAAGAAAGGCTTCAAGGTTGCATTCATAGATTGTGAAGTTCTTATGTGGCCTAAAGGAAAAACCATAGAAGATGAAATTGTTATTGGAACAGAAGAAGGTAGCCTATATAAGTTAAAAGTCACTCAACCTTGACTCACTCCATTGTGAGTCCATGTGAACTTTGGCATACAAGACTAGATCACATCAACTACAAAGCCTTACCATATGTAAGCAAGGTAGTTATAGGTTTTCCAGAATTCAAGGTTGATCATTAATGTGTATGTAAAGGATGTGCACAATGAAAGAACATAAAGAATCCTTTCCCAAAGAGCGACAGTAAAGCAGAAGGAATCTTGGAGCTCATCCACTCAAATTTATGTGTTCCAATGCCATCAACCTCTCTAAGTGGGTATGTATACTATGTGTCATTTATTGATGATTATTCTCACAGGACTTGGGTTTATTTCTTGAAATCAAAAGATGAAGTACTCAGAAATTTCAAGGAATTCAAAGCCTTGGTATAAAATCTCTCCGAAAGAAAAATCAAGATACTTAGGTCAGATCATGGATGAGAATACACCTCAAATGAATTTCGAATATTTTGCAGAGATATTAGGATTAAGAGGGAGCTCACCACTCCCTATAATCCTCAAAAAAATGGTGTAGCAGAAAGAAATAATAGAACAATAATGGAAGTAGTGAAGACTATGATCCACGATCAAGATCTTCCAATGCAGTTGTGGGATGAAGCAACAAGAACAATAGTTTATGTTCAAAATAGATTATCCCATAGTGCACTTGGATTCAAAACCCTAGAAGAAATGTTCTCCAGAAAGAGGACAGAAGTAAGCCATCTCAAAATATTTGGTTGTCCAGTGTTTGTACACATTCCGAAAGAAAGGAGAACTAAGTTGGATACTTCATGAGAGAAGGGAATATTTGTTGGAAACTGTGAGGTCTCTAAGGCCTTCATAATTTACATACGAGGTTACCATCATATTGAAATCAACAGAGATGTAACCTTTGATGAAAATGTAGCACTCAAGAGGTCAAGGAAGTGCTATATTGAAGAAGTATATGAAGAAAAACCTGAATCTCCCAGATTTGCAAAACCTGTGAAGGAAGTCACAGTTACCCCTTATGATGAGATTCTAGAAAATAATGATATGATAGAATCTCAAGAACCTCCCCAGATGACGATCTCTCACAAGAGAAAGGCATCTTGGGTAAGGGAACTTAATCAATATGGAGAGAAGTATGGTGCCCGAGAAGGAACCATGAGACAAAGCAAGAAACCTAAGCCATTCTCCAGTTATATGGCCTTGATGTGTGATCTCATAGAAAAGGAACCTAATTGCTTTGAAGAATCCATTCAGAAGAAAGAATGGGTGGATGCCATGATGGAAGAATACCAATCCATTATAAATAATGATGTATGGGAAATAGTTCCCAGACCAAAGAGCAAAGATGTGGTATCTTCCAAATGGATATACAAGATAAACCATGCTTCAGACGGAAGTATTGAAAAACATAAAGCAAGATTTGTAGCTTGTGTATTTTCTCAAAAAGAAGGCATTGATTATGAAGAGACGTTTTCTCCTGTAGCTAGATACACTTCTATCAGAACCATCATAGCCCTTGTAGCTAAGTTGAAGTGGAAGTTACACCAGATGGATGTGAAAACAACCTTCTTAAATGGTGTTATTGAAGAAGAAGTGTATATTGAACAACCACAAGGGTTTGAAGTTGAAGATAGAAAGACTCGTGTTTGCAGGTTGAAGAAAGATCTGTACGAGTTAAAGCAAGATCCTAAAGCTTGGTATGGCATAATTGATATTTTCCTGACGAGCTTGGGCTTTACCAAGAGTAAATAAGATTATAATATTTACTTCAAGGTTATGAATGATGATCCAGTTATATTGTTGATGTATGTAGATGAATTATTCTTAACTAGAGAAGAAAATTTCATCACATATTGTAAAAAGAATCTCGCTGCAGAGTTTGAGATGAAAGACCTAGGCCTGATGCATTATTTCTTAGGTCTTGAAGTTTGGCAGATCCCAGAGAAGATATTCCTTAACCAAGGGAAGTATGCAGTTGAAATACTGAAGAGGTTTGACATGTTGGAAAATAAAGGCATGAACACACCCATGGAAACAAAGTTGAAGCTCTTGGTTGATACTTCATCAGAATTGGTTGATGCTACTCTGTACAGACAGATTATTGGTTCGTTGATGTATCTGACGAATAACAAGCCAGATATATGTTTTGTTGTGAACACCTTGACTCAGTGTCTGGTAGATCCCATACGTGTTCACCTTGTAGCTACAAAACATATGATGATATACCTTAAGGGTATGTTGGAATATGGTCTATGTTGTACTAGAGATCATGACTTTGGACTGTATGGATATACTGATTCAGATTGGGCTAGAAGTGTTTATGATAGAAAAATCACTTCAAGATGTTGTTTCGGTCTGGGGTCAATCATGACTTCATGGAAGAGTAGGAAGCAATCCAATAATTCTCTCAGGACGACAGAAGCGGAATACATTGCAGCATGTTCCGCTAGTTGTGAATCCATATGGCTTCGAAAGTTGTTGACAAGTCTATTCGATCTAGAGATGGAAGCCACTGTGATTCTATGTGATAACCAAAGTTGTATAAAGATGACAGAGAACCCAGTGTTCCATGATAAGTCAAAGCACATAGAAATCTAGTATCACTACATTTGTGATATGGTGCAGAGGGGAGCTATAAAGCTCTAATATGTTGGCACAGATGAGCAAGTTGTAGATGTGTTGACCAAGCATCTGTCTCATGTGAAGTTTGAGCACTTCCGAGACAAGTTTGGTGTTGTCTGAAAGGACCTCCCTCGAAAGGGGGAGTGATGTTGATGATATTATAGTATCATGACCAACATCAGGTAGCTCCCTTAAGATTTTTGTATCCTAGGGGATTGATCATCCCTGGGCAGTTCCCGAAGGTCCGATAAGGATGGTCTGTTAGAGTACTTGTGCATGTATATTCCATCTGTGGTCAATAGTGGTAGCTTCATTAGGATTTTTATATCCTAGGGAATCTTATGATTCATTGGTAGATCTCGAAGGTCCGATAAGGACGATCTGTCAAAGTACCACGTGGTAGCTCCGTTAGGATTTTATATCCTAGGGAATCTTATGATTCCTGAGAAGATCTTGAAGGTCTGTTAAGGACGATCTATCAGAGTACCACAAAATGTTGTTATTGCACCTGCCTCATTCTGTTTCCATATGATGATTTTGTTGTTGATGATACATCAGCCTCATGTTGATGATGTTGTTGTTATCTTGGCCTCGTTATGATTTTGTATCAACCTCGTGTTGTTGTTGATGATGTTGTATCAACCTCGTGTTGATTGATGATGGTGTATTAGTGTTATACTAATTAATGTTGATGCAGATGATGATGATGATGCTACTCCATCTCCATGTTGTGAATGATGATGATGATTCCATTCCATCTCCATGTTGTGGATGATGATATTGATGATGAGAAAAACTTACGATGATTTATAGATATGCCAGTCAATGTTCCAGATGTTGGTGATGTTGTTTCCCTCTCTCTCTCCTGATGATGTTGTACAATACCCTTCTTGTTAAGGGGGGGTGTTGAAATATTGTAACTGCAAAGAATATTCTAATTATAATTGAGTTGTTTTTATATAGATCAAATCCCCTTTTGTGGATTGATCATGTTGGGTCTTGTATATGACCAAATCCCGTTTTGTGGATTGTTCAAACCATAGTTATATGGTTTTGTTTGTAAAGTTGGCCCCTAGGGATAATTAAAGCGGTTTTAACCACTAGTTGAAGAAGTAGGCCCAGCTTGGTGAAGAGACACAACCCTAGTGCCTCCTAGCTAGTATAAATAAGAGAAGATGACGCCTCATTCACTCACTCACTTAGTCACTCATATAGTGCACATGTTTTGGAGGTAGTTGTAGTTGCAAGAAGGAGGATAGAGAGGTGCATGCTCGGTATGGGATTATCTGTAGTGTTTTGGTATTTCTCTTGGCATTGTATTGGCAATCTATATTAAGGAAGTTTTTGTTGGGTTTTCTCCCCTATGAGGGTTTCCCAGGATAAAATGTTGTGTACCTTGTGATTGTGTTTCTTTCAATGATCCTATTTATACTATTATTGTTGAAAAGAATTAAAACTTAACATAAATAACATTGGAGACCCTACTAGATGTCATGACAAGCCAAAATCCCAGATACCATGTAAATCCACCTCCAAGGAGCCAAAAAAGCATTCAAACTATAGATTGATAAGAACAACTAAACTATAATTTGCAAGTGAGTTCAAATGATGTTTGACATGGGAGTATGAGGCTTCCCCACGATGTTGTATATATGAGGACATCCTTTGGGATATCATGTCTATTTTCAAGTTCAAGGACTCCCCTTGCTGCATCAATTTGATTACAAATAATGAGTCATGAATGATGGTGATGGTTTCCGCCTCCCCAACTCTTAACAATTTAAAGCCTTTATACACAATAAGGAATTATGCTTTGTTATTTGTGGCTTTCCCTTAACCCCAAGAGAATGTCACCTCCTATTATCCATAGGGATATAAGATGATCCCCCTATAACATCCTAGTTTAGACCCCTTAATTATGAATGCATATGTAATTATGAAATGGCTATAAGTTGGACACATGTGGTCTAAGTAAGAATGGCCATTGACTTTGTAAATGTGTACATTGAATTATAGTATAAATACACTAATGTCTACAAATGAAGAAGAAAATGAAAGTGGGCTATGAGTCCATGAGAGGGGAAGAAAGGGGGCTTAGGGACCTAAATGGAAATAAAAATAACTTATTGTTTCCCATCCCCTTGTCCCAAGTTCTCTAACCTTTGTGTATGTTTATTTAATGATTCATCAACCTTGAGATTAATTGCCCAAAAGGGAGGCACATGGTGTCTTGTTAAAATGAAAATATAATCTATGAATTTGGGCATGCAAGTTCATTCTTGTCCATTATTCCTTGGAATTTCCTCTATGCAGTTAGGCTTTCATATATTGCTACCATGAATTATATGAAAACCATCATTGAGTTATGGGTGTTTTTTTATATAAATAGGAAATTAATTTACAATTGAAGTTCCTTGGTTCATGGTAGTAGTGATTCCCTAGCTAACATGTGATGGAGAACTAGAGCGAAGTGGGATAGCCCGAGGGACTATGTAGAAAAGAAGGTGATTTCATTCTTGGTGTTCTGCAAGCTGAGGGGGAAGAGCATTGGTTGATTGGGATTGTTGTGGTGAGAAGATATCCTTAGAATTATGGAAATTGGGCCAAGTGAAAGGGATTAGAGTCATTTGGTAGAATTTTTCCCTTATGGATCATAGCCCCATTTTGGGGGTGGCCTCTATGATAAAGAGCGTATGTGTTACAGAGAGCCTATGGTTGGGTGGAACATTCTTCGTTTGCAGGAAATTGGTGGATAAGTTCTCATAAATATAATTAATCTTTGGTTGTTTATGAGTTTGAAAATATTATTGTTTCTACTTGTGTATGAATTATTTTTTATTTTATGATTTACTTCTACTTAGATGGATTTAATTTGTCTCATGTGAGATGAATTACATCAGATAGATTGCATTCATACATATAGGCTCATAAATTGAATTATTTGCTTATAATTGTTTTTTAATTGTGCATTAAAATGGATGTCTTGTGTAATTGGGTAGTTTTTGGAGCACCTTATCATCCCAATAGGAGTACAGAGGTCATTGGGTGCATCACAGCCCTCCACACATGTTGCCTCTAGTAACAAATCGTCTGTTGATCCTATACTCTTGTTTGGGAAAAAAAATATGGCTTTTATTGCCTCTATATTGATTTTAGAGAAATCAATCAAACCATTATAAAAAATCAATTCCCCATGCCTCTAGTTGATGAATTGATGGATGAATTATACAGGGCTAGGCTCTTTTCTAATATTAACCTTTATTTTCTCTATTATCAAAAACTTATACAACTCTAAGACCAACACAAGACTTGTGTCAAAACTCAATGAGGTCATTACCAACTCCAATTGATGCCATTTAACCTTTATATAGTCTAAAACCATTTAGATATCGACGAACAAAGTGTTTGGTAAGTATGTCCAAATGTTTGTCGTAAACTTTTGATGAAATACTTATCAATAGTAGAACATTAGAAAATAATTTAGAGCACTTGGGTGTGCTAATGATTCTAGAATAATAGAAGCTATATGCCAACGAATCTAAGTGTCATTTTTCCAAGCCATACATAGAATACCATGGCCACACTATCTTTGTGTAGGGTGTTCATATTGAGTCTACATATATTAGAGTCATTGAAGAATTAATTGTGCCTATGAAAGAAGATTCATGGATTCTCGGGTTTTGTTCGCTTCTATCATTGATTTGTAAGAGAGTTCTCCACTATTGCTTGTTCACTAACCCCCTTGCCAAAAAAGTATGCCCTTGCTCATTGAGGTACGTAAATGTTTTGATAGTTTGGGAGAAGCCATTTATTCTACCCCAATTCTAGTTATTCATGATTTAACTCACCATTTCATCATTGAGTGTGATTCTTCTAGGGTTGGACTTGATGTAATACTTTCACAAAGGTGACTTACTTGTTTCCTTTGAAAGAATGAAGTTAAATGATGGAGAACAACACATATCCACATACAAAAAAGAAATATCAATCATATTTCAAGAGGTTACAAGAGATATCAAGTCCTCCTAAATAATAGGTTTGTTATCCACATTGACAACCTCATTTTGAAGCACTTATTAATGCAAGGTATAGTAACGGAGAAGCAACATAAATGGATAGACCGACTTGTCAATCCTTTGGCTTTGAGATCATATATAAGAAGCTAAAAAAGAGATTGTGGTTGTCTATGTTTTATCCCGGTAGGATGAACCATTCACCTTTAATATTTTTTTTTGGCTAGTTAATAAACCTACTTGAATATAAGACCTCCTCACAAACTACATAAATAATCCCACTACAACTCAAATTCAAATAGAAATTATTTATGGCAAAAAGAGCCAACATTGGAGTGTCGTGAATGGTGCTAGTGTCTTCAAAAATAATATCTAAATACACCATGTCTCATTCTATACAATTATAATCTCTTAAAAATATGAATTAATCACCCTATGTTGATCATGTGTGTTTCCATAAAACCTACAAGAATATACCACTTAATGTTTTTTGGGCACAAAATGAAGTTTGATATTAAGCAATTTTCACTAGAATTTGACACTTGTTAATGCAAAAGGGTGAAAACTTACTATTCCTTAATTAGGGATTCTCCAACATAATCCCTAATCAAATTTGTGAAGAATTATTTATGAACTTCACCACAACATTGGTTCCCTTTGAAGGGAAGTACATTATCTCTATATTAATGAATCATTTTTAAACCAAGTATGATCATTTCAATCCTTGGACCCCAATTTTGTAAGTAACTTTTGGAAAGATCTTTTGAGGGTCACTTTCAATATGTATATTGTATAGTGGTCTTATATTTGTGGGCAAATAAAGGTGATTACTCATTGCACAGAGGTGTGCCTTTGAATGTCCACATATGATGAACAAACTAGATGGATGAAGTGGTTATGCCTAGTTAAATATTGGTATAATATTGTTTGTCACTCTACCATCAAAATGAGCCCTTTCAAGGCATTATATAGAAACAAACCCTCATTACCCAACGATTGTGCATAAAAAATGTTAAAATCTTTACAATCGCTAGCACTATTTAAGAAATGCAGGACCTTTTCAACATTGTAAAGGACAACCTTCCACACCAGTGTATTAGATGAAGCAATGTGGCAAACAATCATATTTATAATGTTGCTTTGAGATTTTGGATATTGTCTTTTTGTATTTGCAACCATTTAAGTGAAAGTTTTTTTTTATTATAGGATAAGAACAATCTCCCATCCACATTTTATGACACGTGTATAGTGCATGCAAAGAGGATAATATAGCTTATGTAGGATGATATAGATTATTCACTAGACATTTATAACATAGGAAACCTTCATGATATTTTACACATCTTTTGTTTGAAGAAAAAAAATGGACACTAAGATTCCTACCCAAACAAACCTCCCTCCCACCGATAAAGAGGGTGAGTTTAGGGGCGAGTTTATACTAGAACCAAGTGATGGGTGAGTTGATACTACAACCAAAATGAAATCCTTGAACTGTCAAGACAAAGAATCAATGGAAAAAGAAAAACTATGAGTTGATACAAGAACTAAATGATGGATGAGTTGACACTAAAACCAAAATGACATCTTTGAAGTGTGAAGGCAAAGAACCAAGGGAGAAAGAAAAATTATGACTTCAATATTAAATAAATAAAAGTGCATTTTAAACCAGGGTGCAACATGGAGCCTAAATCATTTCTACACTAATATCCAAATTTAGAATTGTTATAATGATTATCCCTTTTAGTTATCTTTTTCTCATTGTTTTAAGTAATCATTCTCAAATAAAAATTAAAATCAAATGTTTCTTTGTCTTTTCATGCTTTAAACATAATTGTTACGAGGAAAATCACTCTATGGCATAGGGTAAACCACAATAGACAGAATGAGTGCATAAATCAACTATGATCCCAAGTATGATATATAAATTAAAATGCTAACAAGACAAGATAAAGGGCCTACCTCGTCTGGACGTTCAATGAAGACCACCGTTGAGCACGTGACTCAAATCTTTATACCTGCAACTTGTCCTCAACAACCAAGATACACAAGCATATGGTGATAATATATAATGTTAGCACATACAATAGAATAATCCACTAACATTCATAACAAATATGCCCATGGAATAATAGTTCAAATATTTGCAAGATATCAATTGGACGAGAAAAGAGTATTTATATTAAAAGATGATCAACAAAAGTGTATGAGTGACAAACTTCTCTGTTGGCACGTCTTGAAACCGAGAAACTAAGTTCCTTCCAGTTGGGCCTCCACCAAAGGCAAACTCATATAAGAGAGACAATGAGGTTCTCCATCAAAGAGAGAAGATCTTGGGGGTTGAACAAAGTGTTCAAACTTTAAAATACAAAGGGAAGCATACTCAATGTGAAGTGAAAATTTCTCCAGAGTATCTTTGCTCTCAAAAATTGAATTCTCTCCTCCTCCATGGCTTTGATATGGCCCATTTTATAGCCTTCAAATGGAACTAAACGGTCCAGTCAAAACGTTTCCAGTATATGTAAGGTCAAGGATCATGGAAACCCGACACAATTTTTAATTTTGGGCACAAAACCCGATGTATGCAAGTTTTAATGGTGCAACCTACGTATACGCATGTTGTATAGTTGTTAGGGCACATATGTGTGGAAAAATGTGGTTTTTTAGCTCTGGGAAATGCAAAAGGTACTTCAAGTCTGCATAGGGAAATGGAAAAGGCCTTATGAGCAAGTTGCATGTGGTGAGGAAAATTTTGCTATAACAGATGCCCCCTAATGTGTGAGGTCGGAGGAGTATCTACAATGGTCAAAATACATTGAAATTCCCAGAAGTGGAGTGATGGAGACTCAGCTGGAAGAACTAGTTGCTCATGAGAATATTACAATTCATAATGATTTTGTACACATGGCTTCCAATTTGAATTACACTGCAGATCCATGTGGAAATATACCAAATAGTTGTTCATGGCCATGAATAGCAAATAAAAAGTAGACACATGCCATAGGATGTCATAGTCACGAACAAGGCCCGGTGAAAATCAGTCTCAAAATCAATCTAAAGATATATGTATACAATGTAGTACAATCTAATCCCCCATGATCACTAAAATCATATAGGTATTGATCTGATGAATGATAGCAACAACTCAGGAAAGTTGATACTATAAACTTGTGTCTTCAAGTCTTCTACCCGATCCACCAAAGGTGAAATTCTACATCATGTGAATAGATGAGTTGAGGTCGAACACAATGAGATTTCGTCTGATTACCAGTCATTAATGAATACCGTTAACAAATGTGAGACAACCTACCAATAATGAAAGTAGGTATCAAGGCACATAGTAGTGTGAATAAAGGTGTTGAGGTCGAACACTTAAAAAATCCATCGATCAGGAGACATTGATGTATTCCCAATTGTCAACAGCGAGAGAACCTGCCACTAATGACTACAAGCTTCTGGGTACTCATAGGACTCTAGGCATCGTTTCCATAATAGATGAGTTGAATTCAATGGAAGGAGATTTGTTGAAAGGAGAGCATTAAGGCATCTCTCATCAGTCAGCATGAGGTACAAAGAAATAGCTTGATGATTTGGAGGAACTCGAACGAAGAGGATGTTCACAAACCAACGAACATGTGCGTCTCACGCATGCACCAGATGCAAGTAGTGCATGAAAGAGACCCTCTGAATAGAATCCAATAAGGAAATTTGTCGACAAAGGCGAGGAAACCACCAATGAGGCTAATGGAATCCAAGACAATACACAAATCCCAATGTGTGAATAGATTTCTTGCCATTGAACACAAGGGAGACCCCCAAGTCAACGACCAATGAGGAGATGTCGATTGTTGGGTTCAATGTTACCTACCCATAATGAAAGTAGGACCAAGGTGCATGGTAGGACTACAACTTCATGTGATTTTGAGACACACTGAGGGTATGGCCAACATGCAAAGTCAAGAGTTATGAGAAATGGTTGATGCGAGATTATAGACATCCTTTGAACAAGAGCATGGGACATATGGAGGACTCCGACATCATAGACTTGATAATGAAACTTTGTGATGGAGGAGCCACCAATAAAAATCTCCATAGGGACTGGAAGAGTAACCAGTCGGAGGAGTAAACTCTAAGTAACGATCTCAGCTTCCTAAGGTCATGCTAAACCCAAACTTTGGATGAAAAGTGGACTCAAAAGTTTGTGCTATGTTCAAAGGCGACACGACTACTTCCAACATGAGAAAATATTATTTTCCCGCCCGTCTTTTTTTGTTTTTTTTTCATAGACAAATGAATGTTATGATACAAGAGAGGAAACAAGTGTCACGAGTAAGCAACTAGTTCCAACCATGGAACATACATGTTCTCAATGCAAGGAGGTGCATGCAGGATGTGGATACTCGAGGGAATGTTTCCTCTTAGGGTACAAGGTGTCAAGATGCAAAGGATATAAACAAGGCTTTTCTTGGCTAGTGATGCAAATTGTTGAGGTAATAGGATTATAGCGAGAAAGTGGGAACCGACAATAAGCTCAAGACTGCAAGCAGGATAATGGAATGCAATTACAACTTAACTCCAAAGAATGTCCTTTTTCATAAATTTAATCCCCTAGGCCCGAAAAATTATAAAAAAATACCCAGGAAAACTCTTCTAGCCACCAGTGACTAGAGTATTCCTTTTTCGAAATTAGTCTACTTGGTCTAAAAAAAGGTTAAACTTACACCAAATAAACGATCTTTCAAATCCAATTAACGAGTGTGAAAGAGACAAGTTCACTCGACAATCTTTTCGCTTTTTAATAGAGTCGGAAAAGAGCTTAAATAAGACTCGGTGGAAGTCCCATAGGTATAGGTTAGAATTATTATGAGTAAGAATATGAGGTTCAAACGTAAAGTCATATTGCAACTATAAGGGACTCCCAGTCCTATGGAAAAACCTTTGTATGGGCACCAAATGACACAAAGTTTCTAACTAGGGCACCCATGTTTGGTAAGCCTCTACCATTCACTAACGACACTTCTAGTAGTATAAAAAGGGTTATGTGTCGCTAATAAATCGGTTTGTACCTAAGGCATATGAATTGCAGTCATAGGATAACGCAAGAATGAAAAATGGGTTGACGACCTATCCTATATGTTGGTCAAAGAAAATACCTAACAAAGTCACGAACGGGCGACATAACGCTAAAAACCGCAAGAATCCCTGGACAAAACCACCAAAACTGACTCCTTCCAGTGTAGTATTAGTCCACTAGGTCAAAATATTAGCAAAAACTATGAAAAGTGGGTGAATTTTTTCTACAAATAGTAAAAATAACCATTTTTACCATACCAATTGAGTTTTTAGCCCACATAGTGCATTTTGGACCAAATTTCCCACGATATTCAAGTGTCGATTGCAGGAGCTACGAGTGACGTATTTGATAAGCATCTGGACCAAGTAAGTATTCTTGCCCTCCTTTTCATTTCTAGTGGTTTAGAATTTCAAATTAGTCCACATTTTTTGGGTTTTTGAAGGCGCAATTTAGGAATTAGGGTGTACATGGGTTGTAGTTCATCGGGTCGCGTATATGGAGGCATGTACGCGGGAAAGCAAATGCCTACCCGCCTATATGCAACCCTACCCACGATTTTTACCACAATAGCCTGCATACAAGTCCGCAAATTGGTTTTTTAAAGAATTTTGACTCAAAAAATAGATTTCTTCTTGCAAGATGGTACTTGAATGGAGAGAAAGAGAGCACGAGGAAGTTGATACTGTAGTGGAGAGATATCCAGGGGCCCAATTAGCATTAAAAATATGCAAGCTTTACAAGTTTTGGGCTCTCAAAGGAATGAGGGATTTACAAGTTTTGGGCTCTCAAAGGAATGAGGGCTCAAGTGAGACTACTCCAAATGCTGGTGAACTTTTGGGATACATATACAGAGGCCTTCTGTAACACCTTGTTTCCCCCAGTTTGTAAATATAACTCTAATGGCTAAGAGATTATGGCAAACTTAATATGTGTGAATTTTTTATTTGATGAACCTTTGTATAAAAGGTCAATGAATGTAAACTCTGTTATTTACTAGAAATATGGATAAGTGTTGCATGAATGTTGGAAGGGGGGGTGTACTAAGAAAGACCACAAATGTTATGAAAAAAGATGGTGAAGGGGACCAGGAATGGTTGTGTTAACCTTCACCAAACCAGTACCTTACTGGATTTAATTTCTTAGGACCAGAACAGTCCTCTGACCCATAAATGAATTACAGTCAGGTTGGTAGGTGAGAAGACCTCCTCAAGAGTTAATGAGGGGATGGGGCATAGAACCCATATGTAAGGCTTCCAGACCTGACCACAGGCCAGGAATTCAATCCACACACAACCTTGTTGAAAGAGGAAAGAAAGGAAGGTGTGGTGGGCAGAGAGAGACCTTTGAAGAGTGTAGAGATGAGAGGTGAAGCTCTCGGGTTCAAGGAAGAACTGGAAAATAAATGTTCTAGTCATAGGAAATGGATGAGAATGTTACGATACAAGTTGATAAATGAGGTCAGTCCTCCTTGCTTGGTATCATGTAAACCATTGCCAAGATCTTGCGGGAGGAGGAGAGTAACCTCCGTCCCTATTGTTGTTGAGCCGAAAGGAGAGATTTTGTTGCAGAGCATCGTGATCTAGCTCGGGGGTGGTTAGTGGTAAATCTGTTTGGAGTGATTGAGCCTATGATTGGGTGGAAACATGCACCCCTTTCAACAATCGCCTTACGTTATCTGGTTCTGATAATTATTTTCCATGTTTCATGTGTTGAACTGGAATAATGAATGAATGCATGGATTTATACATATGTGTATTTATAAATGTTTTCTGTGTGTAATGGTTATAGTATGTACATGCCTCCTTCTCCTTGTAAACTTACAATTTTGACCAATAGTCTGTATGCCCAACTTAGCTCTGGAGGCTTCTTGGGGCATAAGCTTGTATGACGGCCGAGAAGGGAGATATTGTGACGACCTGAACCTGTCCATCCGAAGAGGATGCTTCTTCTAGACCCCTTTGTCCTATGACCAAATTCAAGACCTGAGTCCTTAACCATCTCACGGTAAAATCTCAAGAAGGATAGAGAAAGAAGAATCCTTAACAGGGGAGGTCCCTTCATTTAGAAGAGGAGCGGACGAGATCCATTTGAAAGGACCCATATGACCAATCCTCGGGAACCTGTTGATGGGTCCTAAATCCCTTTAATTCAACAACAGGAACCAAACCCACCACCGATGCCCAATTAGACTTTGCAACGTTTAATAGTGGAATGGTTCTCAAGATTTTGGGATCTGGCCAATTAATCGATGGGCTTTACATTTTCTTTTGAAGGCGTCTCCTTCAGTTTGGACTTTCTCTTTTTTGTGTTTTTCTCTTAGGTGGGACTGATATAAGATGTAAGTCGGTATAAACCAACTTGGCAACAAAATGGGAAAAGGTTCTAAATATTGGAGAAGAGGCTAAGCTTGGGATAACCCGTTGCTTAAGCATGCAGACAACGATCATCTACCACGAGCCTAATACTAATACAGTAACCGTGTGAGTAATCCGATTTCTAGTTGAGATACTAATTAGCAGAAGAAAGCACACATGTGATAAAATAACGACAAATAAAATAATTCACTTAACTCTAATCATCCATCACATAATAACACAACAATTCATCTTCATCATTAAAGAAAAGAACTGTAAAACATTGCATCAAATAACTTATCAATAGATTTAATAGCTCTTACTTGTTACATCATACATTCATGAGACGAGATAGGAAATAGTTCTTCTCCACATCCAATCATACACACATTTGATGAAAACACAACTTTGTCTCTGGTCCAAAAGGACTTCTCAATTAAACGTAGCTCCAAAATAATTCTTAACCAAACTTGAAAATTAGAGTTTCTTGCAGCAACCATTGACCCTTAACTAATCGGTCAATGCTCTTATTTATAACATAAAATTAACTAAAAATAACGGCTAAAGTGTAGATGAGTAAAACAAAATTTTCCATGTGGCGTTATCTCCTAATAGTTTTCTAACAGTCATCTCAAAATATCACTTGAAAGGGTGACTCTTCTCATACTCCGACCAGCTGATGAACAACTCCTTGCAGGTGTTGGTGTATGGGAATCTGTGTTGTTCCATCAGGGCTGTGTAAATCTCTCTTATCTCTATCGCATGTTCCCGACACTTCACCATACTAGTACTTAACTGCTGCAACATAGCCCGAGCTTTGATCAGGTATTCCATAAACTGTTGTACCTGACATGGCATTGTGTCCATCACCTTTGCCAGTCTTTCGGCCCATGTTGCATCTTGCTTGGTGTGCAATTCGACTATGTCGCGCAAGTCGACAAAGTCATCGGGTGTGCCGAACTTGGGAAGTATGATATCTTTCATCACCCAATTGATCTTAATCCAGTGTTTCTCGCACTTGGCCCATTTCTCTTGAATTTTTCGGTGTGGTTCCTAAGACATTTTTGCCCAATACTCGGCTGATTTCTTTATGCGATCAAGACTTCTTTCGTTCAACAACCGAATGTCGTGTTCTTCTTTATCTCAGCCTTGTTGGATTGTACCAATGTAGTCCACTCTCTCCACGGATTTTTTCTCTTTTTAATACCACCGCTCCATATCCTTGCACATCGTGAGCGCCATGAGAATATCTTCCTGGAGCTTGGCTATCCCTTTAGTGAATAGGTGTCACTCAATTGTGAACTTGCTACAGGCCTCCTTGAATTCACTCCTTAGGTACATCGCGGCCTATGTCATGTCCTGATAGTACTTAGTCGGGCGGCACAGATGTTATAGTTCCTTCAAGGTGGTGACCATCACCGATTCATCCCATATAGCTCTGTCTAGGGTGGCATCTATGATTTCCATCCCTACGCCGATGAGTTCGAACGTCTTAGCATGTTCTGTGTCGACAAAATGTTCCTTGGTAGTGATGAGGATGGAGCGATCTAAAGTGATCCTCCTCTTCTTGGTGGTTCTCTATACGATAGCCTTCTTCCTGCGATCATAAGCTATGGCATGTATGTTGGCTACTTCGTCCATAGGTTCAAGAATCTATTGATCCCCCCATGTGAGTGTTTTTCCCAGACTTTCGCTAGTGTATGCTTGTTCAATGTTGGGTTCTTGAACTTCCTCATTATGCTTTGAAGGTATGACTTCTGTATGTCGCCCATCAGGTGTTTGAGTACCAAGTGAAATAGAGGTTTCGGGGATAGACTCAAAACTTACTTGTGCATCAACCGTCTAAACGTCGATTTCCTGTTGAGGTGCTCCTTTCTCTGGCTCTTCCGACCCTGGCTCGTTTTTCGAACTGTCCGCTTGAGACTCTAGTGCATTGGGCATTTCTGTCTCTCAGACACCATCAACTTCCTTTTCTTTCTGCGGGACCTCCAATATTTGGACCTCGGGGACAGGATAAGATGTCTTCTCCAGTCCCTTTTCTTCTTCGATGTGCACAGGGGTCCCGAGAGATGCTTATGGGCTTTCATCATCGTCATATATTTTTATAAACTCGCTCAAGGGGTTTGATGTGCTTGTTTCCACTGATACCTGAACTATTTCTGGCTGAGTCGCCACACCTGTCGGTGATCCAGCTTGTGGCATTACGAATTCAAGGTCGTCCAACCCATCAATTTCATCAATATCTATAAATTCAAGGCCGTGTGTACCCACCTCGCTTCTGTCTGGGTTATCGGCAGGGGATCTTGTCATTTCTGATAGGTCTGGGTCATCTTGTAGTTGATCAAGCACCTGTTGCACCCGTTCTAACATGACCAGTCCCCTTTCCCATGTGTCCTGTTCCACATGGATATCTCTGCCTTACGTTGGGGCTATCAAGAGGGCTTATGTTGCTTCGGCTACTATCCTTTCTTCTATGGCCCTAAGGGCCCCTTGAGCCGATTTTTCCAGGGTTGTCGCTTGTTCATCCTGGCCTTGAACCTGGTCATCTTAGGATCAACCATCCCTGCCACCACCTCGTCCCATTCTTGAGCGTTTTCGGTGAAGACCTCATCTTCAAATTTGTCATGGGCGTAGGGCCAACATGATAATACTTGTGATGCGTGCTTCAAGACTAGACCCTTTGGGTCATGTTTGCAAAAGCAATCGGTCTGGAATTGGAACTCTAATTGACTTAGTCCTTCCTGCTTGGCTTGAGCGGTGTCTTTTACCATGTAGAAACCTATATGGAATCCATAAGGTATGAACACCCGTTTCTTATCTTTTACCAGAGTGGAATTGTAACCTTGCAGGATGGTCTGGTAACAGATTTCCCCTATTACTAGCCGATCAGGAACATACACAGGCAAAAGGTGTGGTGCTATGGTGGCTTGAAAAACCTGATGTAGGAATCACGCTCATCCAGGTACCAGTGACCTACCTTTTATATCATCTTTTTGGTCGCAGTCGACAGTCTTGGGCACTCTTTCTTCAAAAGCAAAAAATGAATGTGTGTGATGAATTGATCACAAATGAGGGAGTATGATTTCTTGTACCTGTTTTCCCATAGGATACCGAAGTAAACGTGGACCGGAAGTTCTTAGGCATGCTAGCTTAAGTTCATTATGGCAAAGACATTGCTGGCGTAGATGACATCCAATAAATAAGAATCCATGTAGAAGGATGGGGTTTCTCCTTCTTTCAGCATCTAGTCCTATTGAATGCACATGCTCAGTGTCGAGCGAATTATATGATAGTAATTGCAACATAAATTATCAATCCAGATTCGTAATCTTATGAGATGTACGCAAAGTATATGCAGGGTAAGAGGATTTCTAATCTATGCTAATGATTGAAAAGAAACATGTTAAACTACTGTCGTTGAATCTAAATCTAAGAAAGCACAAAATATGCAGAAACTATCCTAATTCTACATAAACTTGAGACTAAAACTGAATCTACGAAATCAAATGAGACATAATCTAACTATGAAAGAAAAAAGCTTAATCTAACTACGAAAGCATGAAATCTAGAATTAATCTATGAAAACATGAAAGTGTGTAAATTAAATCTAATGAAAGCATTTTAAAAACATCTACAACAACACACGACAAAAAGGTAAATGACAAACCACTATGAGAAAGTAAAATATTGCATTAAAACAATCCAATACATAACAAATAATGAAAATCGCTATCTCAAAACTACAAGACTATGAATCAAAGCTCAATCACTATATTCTTTTATTCTCTAGAGAGAGGCCTCCTTCCAAATGAGAAGAGAACCCGCTTATTTATACATGAATAAAGATAACAAACTCATAATTACAGATCCACTTTTCTCTCAACCTATCCCTTCAAATCCTCCACAAATATCTTAGATAAGATATTCTATCCATGATCTTCTCCTTGAAGTTAGCTTGAATGATTATCTMCAAATCAAAGCTTGAAGATGAAATTCGAATTTGAAGCTAGGTGGTGATTTTTRACYTTGTGAAAATYTTCAAATATGCMTGTAGTCATCATAAAACTCATCCAWCTTTKAGATATAATGAAAATATGTTAATTTTCTAGTATTTAATCAYAAATTCTCTTAAAAATACTTGAAAATAAAKAATTTGGAAAATGGAGATATAAACCCATATGTATTATGAAAGTGGTGGAGATTAATGGTTTTATGGAAGGATAAGATAAGAATGAGGTGATAAATGGTGTATGATCAAGGAATAAAAGGTGTATTTATGCGGTCCAACATTCCACCCAACTGAACTTGTTGCATGTTCATATGCAACTCTGCATGAATTTTTCTTTAAAACTTGTGGCATCTTAGTTGTAGCTTACATGATGATGATGATGTATAACAATAAATCATTTCATGTTGAATGATACATCAGTGGCAGCTAATTTTCCTATGGTTGGTTCTTATGTGACAACCATCAATATGACAAATGTTGGTTCTTGTGTTAACAACATTTATTCATTTTTACTTATTTTCTTGCTGCAATTCATAATATTTGAAAACATGCATGTACCGGAAATGATAAGTCATCAATGTATTTAGAAAGCCTTCTTTTTCTTCATATTTGAATCATGCCCATATATATCAATGCTTTTAGAATCAAATGCAACATAGTTTAGTTTGGGAAAGACACGTTGGTTGATGGTAAAATGAGATGATGAATATGTAAATGGAATTATGACATGAATATCCCCCCCCGCAACTGAAGATGTGGTATGTGTAGGAAAATGAGAAGACTAAGGTAAGGAAATTTTCCAAATTTATCTATTTTTAGCACTTAAGGAATTGCATGATTAAAGATTAGAAAAGAACATACCTCCACTTACCCAAAAAGTTGATTTACTATGCAATAGGAATATGGCCGATGCGGCTGCTGGAGCATGGAAGATGTCACTACTGTATGATCATGTGAAAGGTGAATGCTATTGTAGCTGTGACTGCTAGAACTGTTGGATCAAAGAATATGAAGTGAAGGAATCTGAACCACTGCTGGTGAATCATGGAAAAGAGGAACTATGGAAGTGGAACTATGGTACTCTCATATGGCTAGAAAAATACTGCTGCAACTGTTGATGGAGTCATGGAAAAGTGTATAGTCGTAACCTGTTGCTAATCCCGATGGTACAATTCTAGTCATGCGAATGAATGTGTCGATGTCGAGCATGAAGAGAAATCATTGGATTACCGGCCATTGATGAATGTCGTTAACCAATGTGAGGCAAACTCACCATTGATGTCAATGACTGCCAAGGTACCCAAGTACATCCTACAAAGTGCAAATGAATGAGCTGATGTCGAGCCACTTTCAAGATCTAATGATCAAGGGACAATGATGTATTCCCATGATTGTCAGCGAGAGAACTTGCCATTAAGGCATGCAAGCCTCTAGGTACTCAAATGGACTCTAGTCAATATCCTAGATAAGGTGCTGAGGTCGATGGGGCAAGACTTGTTGAAAGGTGGGCCTTAAGGAATCCCACATTAGTCAATGCGAGTTTTTACAAAATGATTGGTAGGACTATAGATGAAAATGCCTCGGTAGCAACAGTGTGTATGAAAAATAAAGTAGGGTAATGTAGTCGTCAAAAAGGGAACTGAATGGTTTTATTTGCAAGGAAAAATGAATGGAAAAGAGGAAAGAGATGTATGTGATTCAGAAATATAGGTGTGTGCGAAGTCATGAAGGATAAGGCGATGGAAAGTGGACTTCAGCATGGATGATCAATGTGCGTTGAAGGAAAAATGAGGGTAAACATTCATGACACAAATGGGTTTATGAACGGTTTCTTGTGTAACTGCAAATGTCATGATATGTATGAAGATCAACTCCTTCAAGCTTTTAATAAAGCATTATTTTCTGAAAAGTTTTGCGATTCTTGAGAATCACTTTGGCATGAGATGCAACTGGTTGTAAACCTGAAAAAGCTTAGTACCAATTCTTGCATGAAAACTTGTGAGAAGTTCGAAAAACATAATCATGGAGAAAGAAGTACGAACGCGACAAAAGCAAAGACATTTTTACATGTTGTTGTTGCATGCTTAGTCCATTGTTGATTGTTGGATGAAGTGACTTTAGGAAAACAATTAGTGTTTAAGCATAGAAGCATGTGTTGGCATTGTTTTCAGGAATTTGTTGAAAATTCCATTTGCGATTTGGCAGTTTTATAATTTTTATGTATTTTGTGATGTTTTGATTTTTTCTGATTTTGATTTTTTATAATTTTTTTCTTTCTTTTCATGGTTGTATAATTTTTATGGTTTTTAAGGTTTCATAAGTGTATTTATTCCTACAAAAATAAACTAGAATATTTTTGTTCAATGGCAATGGGCAAATTACTAAAGAATACAAAACCGAAGTTACAAGTTTCAATCACCATATACAAGCCTCCATTTTCTCCATATGCAAACAATTTTCAATCTATGTGCGAGAAGGTAAATGAGAAAAGTAGGGATCAAAAATAGTTGCTAATGAGAAAATGAATCTTGTTCTACAAATTGAAAGTCATTTTCTGCACTTTGAGAGGGTAGGGGGAACAAAACAACATCTGCTAGCGTGAGCAACCTGCCATATTTGCCTTCTTGACAATGGTCACCTAGCAACTAAAATAAACACACAACATAGTTGACAACAAAGTAGTTGCAATATTTATTAGAACTTCAAAAATCCCAATACCATTGCAGAAAATGATTCAACTACAACAAACCATAGGCCTTAATGTTCAAAGTCAATCGACCATATTTTTAGAAGAAGTTAATAAATCCAAACAAAGAAAGTCTGTGACTACTGGTTTCTAAACAAATTTTGGGCTATTAAAACAAAGAAAAACACCATCGAACAATATATATATTGTTTTTGCACCACACTTCCCTAGTATCATTCGAACGTCCACTGATTTTCATGCCTGGCCTCCTCTTCCTCTTCAAGAGTAAAATCATTCTTTATATTGAAGGTTTTTTGTATTTCTTCGGGGGTCTTCCCCATGATCATGTCAGCCACAGTGTTCTTGATGGTCTGAGATTTGAAGGCCATAGCCTCGTTGACATCAAAAAATTCATCATCAGAGCTCTTCAAACTCACCTTGCATTCCCTGGACATGGCTTCCCAACTACCCGATGATCTGTATAAACAGAAAGGAGAGAACTCGGAGAGAAGTCTGAACGAACTTTGTTGAATGATCTAAACGATATTGAGGAGGTTGAAAAGATCGTTGGCTCTCCTCTCCACGTCCCACGTAGACTGCGAGAAATCCCTTGGGAACGTGAACGCATTTGGAAGAATTAATTTCACGACTCAAGTACTGCAATATCCCCTTCTTACTGCCTCGCGAGATATGAGACACACAAAATTGGGTCATGAAGATGAGCCTCTACAAGAAACGAAGAATTTGCACGCAAGGAAGATGAGAATGATTGTCAAAAGAATATTTGATGACCCTGCACCATCACTTTGGCCATGAGTGAACGCTCCTAATATCTGCACTATAATTTTCATGTGCATATCTTGCCATAAACTATTGCCAATGTCTAAAGAAGGATCATTGTTGCAGGTAGTTGTGATCGTAGAGATCTGTGCGGCACCATCCAACGTAAATAATGGGATCGCTATATCAAAAATGAGATCTAAGCTATAATTAGTAAATTGGTTTTGATCCCACCCTCTTTTGGTGAGATGAGGTTTTCGTGGAGGACGCAAAAGTTCCTTATTCCTTCTGGAAAGAGCTAGATCACTCTTTTGTTTTGCCAACCTATACCGTGGAACATATGGTGGCTAACACCCTTTATGTTTCTCATTCTCAATATATGATGATGAGCTTTCATGGGAAGCGTCATGTATTTATTTGGAGGCAGAGGATTTTTGCAATATCTGCGGACCTGCTCTGCGTTTTCAGTGATGGTCACAAGGACGATTGGGATGGACCGAGCCTGACGTATATTTCTTTTCAAGACTCTTCTTACTTGCCCAGTTTGTTCAATTATGTTTATCATTAATACATGTGACCTATAAGCCATTGGAAGTAGCATGTGTTCCTACCTTGAAGAGGTAGTGCGTGCATGGTTGCCACATAAAAGTCAGAATTGGCTCCCAAAAATCATATATGCATAGTCTTGCTCTTACCTACTCCCGCTTGGGGCCGTCCAAATGCCATCGACATCGACTTCCCTGGACACTTCTTAACTTCGTCAATGGCTCAAAGGGATTGTAAAGAAGACTGATCCAAAGGGTCAGGGACAAAAGGCGGCAAAAGCAGTCATAGTGGCCGCATGTTGTCAATCCTCAACGCGTAAAACAACAAACAGATTGCTTAGCTCTCCATGCCTTGTACACAACAACGGACGTCAAAGAATCTATTCACATCGCCCTTTCTTTTTGTGAAAATTTTTGAATCATGACTGTCACCTTCCTCAATCATAAAGTCACATCTTCTATCTGGTAGGTATGCTAACTCCTCTTCTCCAAAAGAATGTCTTTGTCATTGACCATCGGCCTGGAGAAGTTTAGCTTTGGCGGGAGCAATTGTTGGCTTGTGACTTACGGTATTCGTAATACTCTAGTATATATGTATTTCTTTTTCCAATTAATTGAAACTCACAATGTTTTAAGAAAGCAATACATCGCTTGCGCGTTTAGACCGACCACTCAGCATTAGACCACTAGATCAAAAAAAAATTTATTCCTATATTAAATAAAACACAAAGCTACTACAAAGTTTAATTTTTTATTTTTATTCCTATAAAGAATCCCAAGTTAACTTAAAGCACATTATTTTTATTTTTATTTTTAAATGTTTGGGGAAAGAAGAAAACATATAGAAGAACTTAAAAAATTACTTCGCAAACTTATTGAAAATTTATGCGCAAATGGAAACAATTGTAGACGGAAATAGATTAGACAATTTTTATGTAATCATCAACAATTAAATTTCTCCTGAAATCAATTTTAGTTATCCTATTTTATGATCCTCATGATCACACGAAGCGCGGAGGAGAGCATATTTATTCAAAACTAAGAAAACTTGAAAATAACGTCCTACTTACATTACGCTAATTAAAGACTGGCGATTAGTTAAGTGTAATCAAACTTCCAGTGTAACCATGCACGTAACATAAATAAAAATATGTTCTCTTTCAATTTCGCAATTGACAATCGAAAATATACGTAAACGTGCGAAATTGACGGTTGAAATTGTAAATTAACAAAATAAAAAGAAAAATTAAATGGATATAACCTGGTACCTGCTTGAAACAAATGTTCGATGCAGCTTTCATAAGCATGGTCTACTTATTCGTTTTGATCAAACTCACCCGAAATCCCTTCATCCTCCTCGATTTCCTGCTTGCATGCTTGTTCATTATCGGTTGTATACAACTCTTCAGATGTTAATTTTTCCTTCGCTTCTGGAGGAGTGGTTGCATCTTTAATTGCGGTCAGGATCTCATCTTCCTGAGAAGAGGAGATCCCAGCTTTTGCAAGGATCTCAGTGAGTAATTCCAAATTTACACTCATTGTAAAATCATCTTAATGAAAATCAAATCCAAATACTAGAAAACAAAATGAAAATAAGTACATGACAAGTGCAAAATTAGTACGAAACGAGTGCAAAACAAAACTAAACAAGTGCAAAATCAAAACAAAACTAAAGATAAACATGTACGAAATCAAAAGTGAACTAAGAAAATATAAAAGCACACTTGCATAAAACCGATTCACAATCCAAACTTTACACTACGAAAATGAAAAATGAAAAAGCACACTTGCATAAAAACGAAATTCACATGAAAAGAAATAAAACTAAGGAAACACTTGCAAAAAGAAAATGCACACAACTGAAAATAAAATCTAACTATAACCCTTTTAACACCTCCCCGGCAACGATGCCAAAATGTCGAGCGAATTATATGATAGTAATTGCGACATAAATTATCAATCTGGAGTCGTAATCTTATGAGATGTACGCAAAGTATATGCAGGGTAAGAGGATTTCTAATCTATGCTAATGATTGAAAAGAAACATGTTAAACTA
>ML779304.1:675290-691978 GCA_009831015.1 Picea engelmannii | reverse complement strand
ATTAACCCTCATGTACATTATTTAATAATATCCAATTAGAAATATTATTTTATGATATAAATACAATTTAGATAATCTTTAGGATTATTATTAAATTAACCATCTTAATAATTAAGGGTCATTACAAGAAGACTGAAGAGTTCTATGAACTCAAGCTGGGACAACTCACCATAGAAGAATATGTCAATAAATTCCTTGAGCTACTGAGGTATGTACCCTACACAAAGGATGAAAAGGTGAAATTACAACGATTTATTAGTGGGTTACCTCAGATCTACCGAAACAGGATTGAGTTTGTCGAGCTATAGACCTTAGAAGACACTATCTGGAAGGAAATGTATTGTTATGAACAGTTCGGGAGTCAAACAGAACCTCGCGAGGATTGGAAAAAAAGATCGGTTTGGGATTCAGTAAGAAAGGATTCAAATCCTCAAGATTTAAGAACTGTAGGAAAGACTCTAGGATAAGCCTTCCTGCTAGAAGTGTATATCAACAAAATTTCCCCTCCCAGAGTGGAAATAAACCTTTTGGAGCAACCCCGGGAAAGACGGATAACCCAAAGAAGGAACCCTTGAAATGTTGGGGTTGTGGAGAAGAACATCTACTGAGGGACTGTCCACATAGACAACAAAACAGTAGGAGAGTTTATAGCATCCAAGAAGCTACAACCGTCAATTATGTGGCTAGGAGTATGCCATGGATTTATGCAGTCGTGGATAATAAACAAGCCAACCACCAAGCTTCAGTGGTGGAGATGGAAGGTATGATCGCCAACCATCTAATCTCTACTTTAATTGAACCTGGTTCTAATTTGAGTTATGTGGCCCCTCAGATTGTTGATAAGTGTAAATTGTAGCCACATAGACATGCTAAGCCATGGTTGGTACAACTAGCCACTGGCACCAAAAGAAAAGTAGCAAAGTTCATACCAGCTTGCCAATTCATTATGGATGGATTTCCCACCCAAGCTACTCTGAACATACTTCCCCTAGGATCTTATGACATGTTGATTGGTATGGACTAGATAGCTACATATAAAACTAAGTTGGATTGTTACCATAAAACCTTAGAATGTGTAAATGAAGAAGGGAGAAAGATAACCCTCTGAGGAATTCAGAATATTGTCTCAGTGCGACAAATATCATCCCTTCAAATGAAAAAGTATTGCATAAAGGGATCTCCTCTATATGCAATACAGGTGTTGGAATCTGTTGAGGGTGACAGACCAAACATAGAGGACCACCCCATATTAAGAGAATATATAGACATGTTTCTAGAAGAGGTACCAGGTCTACCTCCGAGAAGAGACATTGACTTCTTCATAGAGCTTGCACCAGGAGCAATGCTAGTGTCTAGGACACCCTATAGGATGAGTACACACGAGCTAGTTGAGCTTAAGCTACAACTAAGCGAAATTATGGATAAAGGCCACATCTGGCCCAGTGTGTCTTTGTGGGGAGCACCAGTCTTGTTTTTGAAGAAGAAATATGGCACACTCCAACTGTGCATATAGTATAGACAACTAAATAAGACAACTATAAAGAACAAGTCAACCATAAAGAACAAGTACCCCTTACCAAGAATTGATGACTTGTTCGACCAATTATGGGGTGCTTCCATTTTCTCAGAGATTGACTTGAGGTCTGGATACCATCAAGATCGAATCAAGGATGAAGATATCTACAAAACAACCTTCAGGACAAGGTATGGTCACTATGAATTTGTGGCGGTGCCATTTGGATTAACCAATGCCCCTGTCACTTTTATGTGCTTGATGAATAATGTACTCAGCAAATTCCTAGACAAATTTGCATTGGTTTTCATTGACGATATCCAAATCTACTCCAAGAATAGAGAGGAGCATGAAGAACATCTTAGACTTTTACTTCAAGTTCTAAGAGAGCATCAGCTCTATGCTAAGTTTATCAAGTGTGGCTTTTTCTAGAAACAAGTCCATTACTTAGGCCATGTTATTTCTAAAGAAGGAGTGGCAGTAGACCCTGACAAGATCAGGTCTATTATGGAATGGCATACCCCAAAGGATGTATCTGATATCATATCCTTTATGGGCTTAGCAGGATACTATATAAGGTTCATAAAAGGAATTTCCAAGATTGGTTGTCCAATCACTTCCCTTCAGAAAAAGGGGGTTAAATTTATTTGAACATCGGAATGTGAAGAAATATTTTAGGCACTGAAATACCTTTTGAACCACACACTTGTTTTGAAGATCGTCGACCCTGATAATGATTTCCTCATGTGTACATATGCTTGCAAGGAAGGACTCAGAGGAGTCCTTATGAAAGAAGGATGTGTAGTTTGCTACGAATCCAAAAAATTAAATGAGCATCAAATCAATTATGTGACCCATGATCTAGAGTTGGCTGCCATAGTACATGCTTTAAAAGTGTGGAGGCATTACCTCATGGGTAGGATATTTATACTTATGACAAACCACTGTGGATTGAGGCCCCTATTTAATCAACCGAAACTCAATGATAGACAAGCTAGTTGGATGTCTCTCCTTAGTGAGTTTGATTTCGAAATCAAACACATCAAAGGAAAGGCAAATAGGGTGGTCGATGCCCTTAGCAAAAGTTTGAGAATGATTCACCTGGCAATGGTGAGCACCTGTGAAACGGATGTTAGGGAAAGAGTCAAGAATGCACAAGAAACAGATGCATTCTTCAAGACCGTGACATCGTACCTAAAGCAAGAGCCCGCATGGCTAAAATATGAAGGCTATCAGATGTTGGATGAAGGTTTGCTAATTTACAGAAACAGATTGTATATCCCAAGTTGTGATGACTTGAAGAGGTTCATAATGGATGAACTGCACAAGAGACCATACACTGGCCATCCAGGGTATCAAAAAATTATTACAGCCACTAGAAAATAATTCTATTGGCATGGATTGAAAAAGGACATAGCTATATATTTAGCTAAATGTCTATAATGCCAGCAAGTTAAGGCAGAACACCGGCACCCAACAGGGTTGTTGCAACCTCTACCAATTTCGAAATGGAAATGGGAGACCATCTCCATGGATTTCATCACCGGATTACCAAAATCAGCCAGACATAATGATGCCATCATGGTAGTGGTGGACAAGTTGAGCAAGTCCTCTCACTTCATTCTTGTCAAATCGACTTGCAAGGAAATGGATATTGCCAACATCTTCATGAAGGAGATATTCGGACTGCATGGCATGCCTAGGGAGATTGTATCTGACAGAGATACAAAATTCACTTCAAGCTTTTGGAAATCCTTGATGGCTAGTTTTGAGACTAAATTGTTGTTTAACACATCCTATCACACTCAAACTGATGGACAGACAGAAAGAGTAAACCATATATTATAAGACATGCTAAGAATGCATGTAATGCATCAACCTAAGAAGTGGGAAGACTACCTACCACTGGTAGAATTTTCCTACAACAATAGTTATCTAGAATCATTGAAGATGAGCCCTTTCGAAGCCCTCTATGGTAGACAATGCAGGACTCCAGTCAGCTGGAGTAATCCAGTGGATAGAATTACAATCGGACCCGACAAGCTGAAAGAAATGGAACAAAAAGTGATTCAGATAAAGCGAAATCTGAAAATTTCTCAGGATAGGCAGAAAAGTTACGTCGACATAAAGAGAACTCCCAGAGAGTTCAAGACAGGAGACCATGTCTATCTCAGAGTTAGGCCCAAGAAGAGTTCCCTAAGAATGGGAGCTTCTGCCAAGTTGGCACCTCAGTATTGTGGACCCTTTGAAGTCTTAGATAGAGTGGGATCTGTAGCCTATAAGCTAGCACACCCTCCCATAGTAAAGGCACATAATGTTTTCCATGATTCATTATTGAAGAAATATGTACATGATTCTAATCGTATAATTGACTGGTCTGCGATCCAGGTGGAACCGGAGGGAGAATTCCTGCCAGAACCTCAATGCATACTAGACAGGAAGGAAACCCCACTCAAGAACCGAACCATTGCACAGGTCAAGGTGCAATGGAAACACTTTGGCCCAGATGAGGCTGCATGGGAAATGGAGGATGCCATGAGACATGCATATCCATTTTTGTTCACGTCTGTATATACAAAGCATGTTGACAGATAGAACATCGAGGATGATGTTCCTTTCAGGGGGAGGGAATTGTAACACCATGTTTCCCCCAGTTTGTAAATATCACTATAATGGCCAAGAGACTATGGAAAACTTAATATGTGTGAATGTTTGATTTGATGGACCTTTGTATAAAAGGTCAATGAATGTAAATTTTGTTATTTACTAGAAATATGGATACGTGTTGCATGACTGCTGGAAGGGGGGGTGTACTAAGAAAGACCATGAATGTTATGAAAATATATGGCGAAGGGGACCAGGAATGGTTCCATTAACCTTCACCAAATCAATACCTTACTAGATTTAATTGCTCATGACCAAAACAATCCTCTGACCCATAAATGAATTACAGTCAGGTTGGTAGGTGGGAAGATCTCCTCAAGAGTTAATGAGGGGATGGGGCAGAGCACCCATCTCAAAGGATTCCAGACTTGACCACGGGCTAGGAATTTGAGCCACACACAACCTTGTTGAAAGAGGCAAGAAAGGAAGCTGTGGTTGGTATAGGGAGACCTTTGAAGAGTGCAAAGACGAGAGGTGAAGCTCTCGGGTTCAAGGAAGAACTGTAAAATAAGTGTTCTGGACACAGGAAATGGCTAAGAAGGTTATGATACAAGCTGATAAAAGAGGTTGGTCCTCCTTGCTTGGTATCATGTAAACCATTACCAAGATCCCGCGGGAGGAGGAGAGTAACCTTTGTCCCTACTTTTGTTGAGCCGGAAGGAGAAATTTTGTTGCAGAGCATGGTCTAGCTTGGGGGTGGCTAGTGGTAAATCCGTTTGGAGTGACTGAGCCTACGGTTGGGTGGAAACGGGCACCCCTTTCAGAAGTCACTTCACATTATATGGTTATGATAAGTATTTTCCATGTTTCATATGTTGAACTGGAATAATGGATAAATGCCTGGATTTATACATCTGTGTATTTATAAATGTTTTATGTGTGGAATGGTTACGGTATGTACAT
Source organism: Picea engelmannii (assembly GCA_009831015.1). Taxonomy (NCBI): domain Eukaryota; kingdom Viridiplantae; phylum Streptophyta; class Pinopsida; order Pinales; family Pinaceae; genus Picea; species Picea engelmannii. The sequence continues at coordinate 686,898 of ML779304.1, read as the reverse complement.
GCCTCCTTCTTCTTGTAAACATACACGTTCGACCAATAGTATGTATGCCCAACTTAGCTCCGGAGGCTTCCTGGGGCATAAGCTTGTATGACAGCCGAGAAGGGAGATATTGTGACTACCTGAACCTATCCGTCCGAAGAGGATGCCTCTTCCAGACCCCTTATCGTGCGACTGGAATTCTAGACCCAAGTTCTTAGCCATCTCATGGTAAAAGCTCAGGAAGGATAGCGAAAGAGGAATGCTTAAAAGGGGAGGTCCCTTCGTTTAAAAGATGAGCGGACGAGATCCATTCGAAAGGACCCATATGATAAATCCCCAAGAACCTTAGGCTAAGCCTAAGGAAACTATGTCCCCTTGGCTTCAGAGCTCCAAAAGTCCAGGACTTCAGAGTATGACTGACCTCACCAACCTTATACTGGATGAAGGTAATCGAGAGACTCGGTTTCCTGTAAGATTGACCGACGATAGGAGGTTCCCCAGGTGGTTTGGTGAACCTATCTCACCAACTAAATCGGGATCAAAAACCCCGAAGGTTGGAGCCGCGAAGGACCCATAACCATAGATCGTGGGATCCTTCATATCCTTTCCCAATCATCGACATATCGAGGATGTGTGGCACTAGCCCTTTAATTCAGAGATTGGATGCTTCAGGAGGTAAGAGGAGTTCGCATAGCAACACTCCCGAGAGTCGAATCCTTGAGGTAACCAGAGCCGTAGATCTATAAGCCTACGAGACTGGATCTCGACCATGAGATCTGAGGAATGTAGAATCTTGTCGGTCTGGGGTGACGATGTGCAGTGACGCCACCCAGGGTGACGTGGACTCCAGCTTGATGTGCCACAAGTCACCTGGATTCATGTGTACCACGTACCCTATAGGCCAATTGGAATGTAACACGTGTCACCCTGACCCATCCTATGTGTCAATTCTTGATATGTGTCCTCCTAGCCAACATGGTTGGTGAAGTGACTGGGACTCTAGGAGTTTGGACTCCAGAGGATTAGAGATGTAGTATAGTGGAGAGACCAAACGGTCCGAAGGCCAGAGCCACGTGGTCATCCCACAGGACTTCGGAAGTTTGGAACTCCGGGTGGTCTCGTGCATAGATAGTAAAAAGGCACGAAGCGTCGGAGTGCCGAAATGTTGAGTTTCCCCACTACCAACATAGGAGAAAGAGAGCAAGTCCAGTCCTGGGATCGAGCTATGGATGGTCTTCCACTGTGGAGGAAGGAACTTGGAAATAACACTTGTAAGGTGGATCCACATGGACACCACGTGGCCCTCAACCAGTGAACACCCGAAGAACATTGGAAAGGAATATTCGTCGGTTCTTAGCTTGGGTTTGAGCATGGATACCATGGTTAGAAAACTCTGGACGAGCAGAGTGTGGTAGAAATCTCGAATGAAGGATTTGGTCATTTAAGGAGAACGAAATTATCATGCCCCATCCCTAGGAAAGTCACTCGGGGGTCGGGTGTGTTACACCTTCAACCTAGATGGGAAATCGTTGAGAATTGAAGTCGAGGATATCTATTTCCTTACAAGATTGTCTCGTCGGGGTGAGGTGGTGAACCTTAAAGTTTGGGGAGCTGGCAGTGGCATGAACATAGAGGACTACATCGCCACTCACTGTGTTCCAGGCATAAAAAAGGTAGGGAGCCAACTCCCCATTAGGGCAATCAACAACCTGAGTTTGAAGATCGTCGTTCTCGTGCTTACCCAGATCATGGGGTTAGCCTCGTTCCACCAGGCATCAAGGCCACTGATGTTCTACTCAGTGGAGTGCTTACGACCCACGGTTAATGATTGGTGCACCTCACTACTGGCTAACATGAAGAGCCAATTGACACACTTCAAACATGGTAGAAAGAGGAACTTCGTGTTCACATCTATCTTGTGTAGTTTTTTCTTTGAGTGGGTTCCAAGATTGAGACCTAGAGTCGAGATCGTTCCACATAGACTTTGTGATTTAGCCATGTCATGGTGGACTGAGGTGATGAGGCGGTTGGGAGGTGGTAGGGTGCCAACCCCCTACAACGATGAGTTCTTATTCTAGTGTTGTCAACAAGTGATAACGCTGGACGACTACCCTTATGCAGTGATCGACTTTAGAGGAGATCCAGACATGCCACTACCACCAGGCTCTGCCTATGGTGATATAGGCATGAGAAAGTTTTATATATTTCATCTTTTTGTATTTTTTAAAAGAGTAAAAAACACAAATTTTTTGGATGGTGTCAAGTATTTAACAAAAGTGCTTTGTTGTGCAGACGTAGGTCCGCGACAACTGGATGGATTCCCACGACACTGATGGAGGAACCGGGGGGATGATTCAGCGGGAGGAGATGCAGAGAGAGTGCTACAAAATGAGCAAGGCAACATGTCTTGTTTGACGCACATGATTCCCATGGTTTAGGTACAGGATCTGCCAGAGGCGATTCAACGACAGGTGGTGGGTGTGCCCCGTGCATGGATGCGACTCTTCCGATGCCTTGCGAACGTCGTAGTATGCTATAATGACATGCGTCCGGTGCCACAGGCATATATTCCATGGTCATTATATCTATCAGATATATAGTTGTTTTGAGGGTGTGAACCCCATTTTGTACTATGACACCATAGTTTTTGGAGACATGAAATATAAAAACATTGGACTTCGGCTTTACTTATACATGATACAATGTGTATATTGATGTGTTTTCTTTACTTTAGTTATGTGACAAATTTCGATATAAAACATAATTAGTATATGCATCAGATACATAATTAGAACTTCTAGGTATGTGATTATAAGTAATAAAATCAAAATGTCATTCCAAAAGTCGTACCTATAGGAATCGTCAGAGTAGAGTAGGATCTCATACATGGTAATTGTCGTTCAACTGACATACTATGAACTGGGAGTCTAGGAGAACCTCTAAATATTGAACACCATGTGAAATTGAGTCACGCAAAAGCTCTATAATGACGCTATACTCAGCCACATTATTCGTTGATGGCCCTTGACAAACGCCACCTGAAAACACCAGTTGACCCTTAGGTGAGTAAATGACCCAAGCGATGGAAGCTAAGTTCCTTGTATGATGACTAGCATCGTCTGTGAATCCTAAGTAAACTAAAGACTCTCTTGACTTCTACCAACCAAGGGAAAACTCGATAATCAAGTTGATGACACAAAGGAATATATATATATATATACACTAAGATACACTAGTATACAAAGAGTCACGCCCAAGATTGAGGGCTCAAGTGTAATATATTTTCAAGTAGAGCCCATTTCTAGGCTCAGCCAACATATTCCCTTTATAATCTTCTAACTCATATGCTCCTTTTTCCAAAACACGTCGCATGATATAAGGATCATGCCACAAGGGATTAAACTTGCCTACTCCCAATGGTTCTTTGGCTTGGTCATATCGAAAAACCAAGTCACCCTCAACATACTTCCAAGGACAGACAGACCTATCATACTGAACCTTGACATGTCATTTATTAGCTTCATTAACTGTAGAGGTGTCTCGACGTTGCTCATCTAGATGCTCTAGGTGTATGAGGCGTTCTTCAAGATCAGAAGTGTCGGGTAGGAGCTCAATTTCCAACTTGGGAGAAGGGATTTCACATTCAATTGGAAGGATTGAGTCCACACCATGTACTAATTGAAAAGGAGAAAAAACAGTGGAAGTCTTAACCGAGGTTCGATATGCCCAAAGCGCAGGGTAAGACATTAGATGCCAGTCATATTTGCTCTGGCTGACAGTTTTTTGCAAAATGGTCTTGAGAGATTTGTTCATAGCCTCTACGTGTCCATTTTCTTGGGGGTAGTAAGGGGAAGAATGAACATTCTTAAACCCCAACTTTGATGCTAACTCTTTCATCATATCATTCTGAAAGTGTTTGCCATTATCAGTGACAATCTCCCTAGGGATTCCGAACCGGGCTATAATTTGGTTGAACACGAAAAATGACGTAGTCGTACCATCAAATTTAATAGTAGGCATAACCTCTGCCCATTTAGTGAAGTAGTTTGCGGCCACGATAATATGTTGATGCCCCCCAGTCGAAGCTGCGTTATAATCCATAAAATCCACCCCCCACTTAGTGAAGGGACCGACGGTGATGACCGGGTGAAGAGGGGTTGGATGCGAGTGCATATTCTGAGCGAACACCTAGCAAGGGTGACACTTCTTGACCGCTTCGACGCAATCTTTAAAAATTGACGACCAAAAATAACCAGCTTGCAATTTTTTGGGGGTTGTCAAAAGCCCGGATAGATGACCACCACAAGCCCCACTGTGACAGTCATTAAGAACGGACTTAGATTCCTCATGAGTCAAGCAACGACGTAGGATATCATCTATGCCTCGACGATACAAAGTGACACCGATGATAAGGTATTTTTTAGCTTGATGTCGTATACGTCGTCAATCGTCTCACGATAGATGCTGAGAGAACTTCAAAGTTTGAATATAGATCAAAATATATCCATACTAGGGGTCTAAAGATGAGGTAAGAAAAATGTGCTCATCTGCGAATGAATCAACATGGATAATGTCCTCATCTAGTCGAGGGAAGTCTGATATTAACTCTGTAAAAAATGGTGATTTCTTAGACTTCGCCGAAGCAAATTTGAGGTCAAACTCTTGCAAAATGACAATCCACTTATTATATTTCCCCCCTATGATATGTCGGGTAAGGACGTATTGAAATGGATTGACATCAACAACTATGGTATTTTTTCAAAGCAATATATAATGTCGTAATCTTTGAACCACATGTATGACAGCCAAGGCTAGCTTCTCAATGTGAGAGTATTTAAGCTCAGGACCGAATAAATTTCGACTAAGATAGTAGAAAACATTCTCATGGATATCATCGTCTTCCAGAACCAAAACCATACCAATCGTCCCTTCAGACGCAGTGATATAAAGCAAATAATATCTACTGTAGTCAGGAGGCTTCAACAGAGGCGTCGATACAAGGCTTTCTTAATAGCATCGAAGGATTCTTGGGCTCGCTCATCCCATATAAACGGATTTTCCTTCTTCAAAAGATGCATGAAACCCTTAGTTATATCGACATAGTTCACTATGAATTGATGCAAGAAGTTAGCATTCCCTTGTAAACCCTGAAGTTGACGAATGTTGCGCGGGGGAGGCAATTGAAGTATTGCCTCAACCTTCATAGGATCCACCAAGATCCCATTCTCAGAGACTAAGAACCCTAAGAGACATCCAGACCTAATGTAGAAGATGCACTTGTGAGGGTTTAAACGGGTGTGATAATAGTGACATCTCTCAAATACTAGTCAAAGGTGAGTAGAGTGATCCACCCTCTTATGCGAGTGAGCAACGAGATCGTCAAGGTAAGATTCTACAATATGTTTGAGATTGTGGAAAGAAAAAGGTCATAGCAAGTTGAAAGGTTTCTCTGGCATTTTTAAGGCCGAAAGACATTTTTCGGTATGCAAAATTACCCCAAGGACAAATAAATGTCGTCTTATGTTGATCCTCAGGTTTGATCTGAATTTGATTGTATCCTAAATATCCATCCATAAAATAAAAAACCTCGCTTCCCACACACTCATCGAGAATATGATCAATGAAAGGTGTCAAGAAGTTATCTTTAGGACAAACCTTATTCAGGTCACAAAAATCCATACACACATGGATGGTTCCTTGTTTCTTATTCACAGGAACGAGATTGGACACCCATTCGGTCAAAAGAACTGGGTAGATGAAACCAACATTAAGTAGTTTCTCCACCTCTGCCTTAATAGCAGGGGCCTTCCTAGGATTAATAGCTATACGACATTGTCGAACAGGTTTCACACCTAGATAAGTCTTGATTTCATGTTCGACAATGTGAGGGTCGATTCCTGGCATCTCTTCATATGACCAAGTGAATACAACACAAAATTCCTTGAAGATATCGGTGTAGATCTAAAGTTCTTTAGGAAAACAATCGACATCAATATATACATTTTCAACTTTACCAGGAACTTGAGAGATGTCGATCGTGATGGTAGGAGAAATATTTACCATGTTTCCTTCGGCATAAATGTCGTGCGTATCTAGTGGAACTACGGCGTGACCTACTATCTCACTCAAGGTAGATCTAAAATCGTCTGGTTCAATCCTAACAAGCTCTAGGAGGAAGTAAGAGCGATGATGCATGTCATCCCATGGCCTATTAGAACAATTCATGGCCTTTACGATGGATTCATCCGAAGATAAAGTATCATCGAGGAAATCATGTGTACAAGTCGATGAGGTGGCCCATATGGGCTTGAGAATACGATCCTCCTCATCCGTTTATGATGCGACAAGATCCAGTTCAACAGTAGAGTCAAGAAAAAATTATACGCTACCTCTGTCACTGACAATGGCATTTCCATCCCAATGTGTGACTGACCTTCACAAGACATGGTCAGGGAAGGTAGGGTCCAAGGATCATTGAAATACTAAGTACGAAAAGGAATGGACCTCGTTGACGAAGAAGACCTATTGGACATGGAATAAATGCAGTGAATTGGTGCCACAAAATCAAAGGTACCCATAAGGGAGGAATACATTCCGACACCAATATCCTCAGTTGTCGACTGATAATTATCAATCATGGGGATCGATGGTCCAACTGATGCATTGGGACTAGCATGCTCAAAGGATAAATGATCGATCGTCACAATTTTTCCCTATTTAGGAAAACATAAAGTGCAGAAAACAGACGACGCGACTGTGATCATGGCGTAAGTCCAATTACGCCCTAACAATAAATTATAGTCAAGGGGTGCATCAACCACCTCGACATCCACCTCCACTATCTTTCCACCTAACTCGACCGGAAAGGTGAGAATAATTATGTGGTGGCGAAGAGAATGACCGTCAAATGCAGTCAACATAGTCAGAGATTGAGTGAGGGTTGGAGAGCTAATGGCTTTCTAATAGGTTAGGGACATCACACATGTTGCAGTGCCTTCATCAATAACAATACGTTTGATAGTATACTTTGAGTAATCCACATGGATTTGGAAGGCCACATGGTAAGGCAAGTGAGGTCGTACATTTGTGACGTAAAACTTGATAACCTTAGAGCCACACAAGTCTAGAGCTCCTAAAGTATATAACAAGGCGTTCCTATGTGAAGGACACATCTGGAGCACCTCCAAAGTCGACATCGTACAAGGGGTTTGACCCAGATCTTCGACAAATGAATAATTCTGGGCAGCTCTAGCATTAGGGTTGTGGGTACAACGTTTTAGTACTCCTTTCAGAATACGGGGCAAAGGCTCTAGTTTTTTTATCTTCAAAGGTGTTTTCGGAGGAGGGGGAGATTTTATCCCTGGAACACTCTATGAAGAACTGTAATCGTGAGATCGAGTGGCTACATTAACCTGAGACTTAACCATATTTATGCATAAACGGTCACCATCATGGGCCAGGGGGGTTTTGATTCCCACTCGACGCATTTACGATATTAGAGGAGCTCGAGGCCATGTGTTGATTATGTGGAAATGGATTAGTCAGTACAACAGATGGTTGATATAAGGGCCTCACAACTTCCTCAAGTTTGGGGCATAAGTGGGTAAGGTGATCATTTGTACAAAGTTTACAAGGAAACTTCACCTTCCGCTTTTCTTTCTTGCCCCCACCATCATTAGCACTTAATATATCATTGTTAGAGTTGTCCTTGGTTTTATTATCATTATTATTCCTCCCACCCTTATGGTTATTACCACGTCCTTTCCTTCTATTCCCTCATGTTGATGGTTACCATTTGGGTTGGTCGACGACTGCACATAATGCACATCCATCAACTAAGTGGGAGTAGAAAACGCAGATGAAGTTGGTCCTGCTACAGACTGGCTTAGAGACAACTCCTTCAACTGGTTTGTCACCAAGTATGCAACCTTAGTATTTGTAGAGCCAATAATGCCATCGGCTTTTGTCTTGGGTCATAATTTGACCTCGGTGTGTCAGGAATAATTTCGTATAACATCCCAAACTAAGCATATATGAGATCTAACTGTTGGGCTTTAAAAATTGCTTCCTCTTCAGATATTACTCCGGACGTAGAAACATCCTTATAAATATAAGGCAATAAAGACTTGAGAAACCATTCCAACCTGAACTCTGGAGGATTGTAGGCTTTGATCAACCTCTTTCGTCTATGCCACTCTTGGATATGGTCGGATATGTGGGTGGATTTATCCTGACGGAGGGCCGACAAGATTTCTATGCCGACATCGTAACGAACTAACATTTGGAAGTGGTTGAGAAAGACTAAAACCATTTGGTTAAAGTTATCGTATGTCCCCCCTGGTAACTCAATGTACCATTTCACAACAACCTCCATGAGGGTGTGTCTAAACAGTCTCAAACGAATAGAATCGTCGTTAAGAGAATTTGTCGAGCACCAAAGATGAAAAGTAGTGACGTGATCACATGGATCCTCACCAGTCCTGCCCTCAAATTTAGGAATGTCCGAAGGAAGCTTGGTGGGGACAGGGGGTCACGATGGATCATGATGCACCGGTTATTCATTAATTTTGACAAGTATGGAAAATTAAGCATGGCCATAAAAGGGATTTGGGGTTGCGGCATCCGAGCCCATGTTTCCGGGAAAGATTGTTGTTGAGGGATTGCAGCCCAGCCAGGGCTCTAATATGCATCAAGGCCCTGTCCGAGAGGATAATATCCTCCTCCAAACTGATTCATAAAAGGGGGTGTGGGCACCATACCTATAGGAATGTTATAATGGCGGTTATACACATTTCCCCCAACTAGAGGAGCTCCATGTTGGGGGCTTTCCCATATGAAATTGACCTCCTTTGGGTGGAAATCCAGAGGATAGAGGTGGATTCGTCATTCCAAACGTTTTGGTCAGAATTGGTGCAGAGGAGGAAGTTGGAAAGGACATAATATAGGCATGAGCATGTCCGCCTGGTTGATTACTCCATCCAGGAACATTAAGACTAGGATTATACCCAATAGGGAAAGAGGGTTGGCTTCTGATCGTAGGATTCATTTGGGGAATTTGAACTCCACCAAACGAGAGTAGAATATGCAGAGGACCCATGCCCCCAGGTCCAATACTAGGATTTGTATTCGTTGCTGGAATGGATGAAAAAAATAACGATGTCAGATTCAACATACCATAAGAGAAAGGGCTAGAGACCGAAGGAATGGACCGAGTAGGATTCATTTGGGGAATCTAAACTCCACCAAACGAGAGCAGAATATGCAGAGGACCCATGCCCCCAGGTCCAATACTAGGATTTGTATTCGTTGTTGGAATGGATGAAAAAAATAACGATGTCAGATTCAACATACCATAAGAGAAAGGGCTAGAGACCGAAGGAATGGACTGAGTATTGTACCTAGGTGTACCAAAAATAGACCCAAAATGGTTTGTCACTATCGATTGAGTAGCAATCATAGGCTGTATAAGAGTGACGACTAGAACCTACGACACTACAACCATAGTGGTTGAAGGTGTCGAAGGAGATCCATTAACTACCGTAGGTATGGGAGTCGAAGGACTCCCAATAACTTTCTAACTTGACTCAATACTCATTCTTGTATGATCACAAGTATGGTAGGTGGAGGTGTGTGTACCACGTTTGATAACTTTACGCCTTTTAGAAGGCAAAGACTCAAGATGCGGTGGTAACTTCAACAAACAACGAGACCTGCGAGGAAGCGGGTCTGGCTCCACGATGACTCAATACTTGAGATATAGAAACAAATCCTAAGGTCAACTAACAATCAAAGCATACCAAAATAAACAAAAGGCCAAATGCACACAAACATTATAAAATGGATGAAAAGGGGCCTCCCTCACTAGAGTAGGTATGTCTCACCCAAGAGAGGCCCGAGACTTCATTCAAAGGATCAAAGGTATCATAATCAGTTGTAAGGGCCCTCGTGGGCTTAACAACGCAGTCGGTCAGATCCCCCCGGAGAGGTAATCCTCCATAAAGGTTGTATGTTGTCCGACCCTTATCTGACTCATGGTACTTGTAGAATAATCCTTGCAACTAACCTATGTAGCTACCTATGCCAAGCAACTAAAGCCACCATGATATAACCAATGCGTAGGCGAAAAGTCGTAAGTCAGGTCCACCGTATGGGTAAGGTAACAAAGCCTGAAATCTTGAAAGCAATGCCTCTCATAGAGGTAAAGGTACTAGCAAGACCCCCATATACGAATAGATCCCCATAAATATCTCTCACACTAATAAGGTATTAGAGGGCTATCTTTGCAACCAACTTCACGCGACCTCATTCTTAACTCCGGTGTGAGCAGAGCGTCCTGACATCACTAATTATACAATGGATTTCACCACTCCCTGGTGAGACACATATGTTGATTTCAATATCCTTGGAGAAGTTTACTCACAAAATCCAAGGCACTATATCCTATTCTTGTTTGTGTACTCTGGAAAATAAAAGCGCTTCTAATCAATTTTAATTAATCAACGTTACTTTTAATGGCTTTGTTTACTCAAAAGATGTGGTCGTGAAATTGATGATCTTATGATTCAACATATCAAATAAATGAATATAAACAAAGTGTTAAGTCCTAATCTTAAATTCTAAAAAATGATAAGCTTTCAAAATGAAACTTTCAATTCAACTCTGCAATTTCAATGAGATGCAATCTTTCCATAAATATCAAGATCAATATTAAACAACTCAAAGATCAAATGCCAACATACAAAAATGTATATTTTTGTATTTTCAGTATAAAGAAATGAAAATGCAAGGACTGAATAGCAAATTGATATATAGACCCTATTGCAAGCAAATAGAGACAAGCCAAGCATGATACTAAGAAGCAAACACTCAGACCAAGATGTAGGGACAACCAATGAAAAAGATGACGAGAAAGAAAACCACTCGAAAATTCAACCATAAAAAGGTTTCCTATCACTCTGAAAGCACTCAACAGTTCAAACAAAGACCTAAGAAGACTCAACAACCATCAAAACTCACCCAACAAACACCAAACTCAGCAAACAAGCTCAAAAAGTTGATGTACGTGACTGTTTAAGGAAAAACCGCGTATGTATGTGCCCTATAGAAGGACAACTTGCGTATGTACGCGTTTGTCAAAGGAAAACCCACGTATATGTATTAAAACACTTCCTAGGTAAGGGTTAAGCCGAGAAACTCAGAAACAAAGTAAAAATAGGATGTCAAGCAATTAGGCGACAAGAAAACTCAGGCTAACAGAGAGCAATCGAAGGTGAAAAACATTCCAAACCCCGAAAATAAAAGATTCATTCCCCAGTATGGTCGCCAATTCTATTACAAGGAAAATCACTCTATGGTGTTGGTCACTATAATTGTTTAATTAATTCTAAACAACCAAGTGAAACATAAATTATCAACCCAGGGAAGTCTTTTATTTCAAAGATAGCCACGCACTATATATGCTCAATTCCAAAAGCACTTAGTGTTGCAGTAAAGAAAATTATACTATCTATACTTGCTGGAATGAACTGAAGCTCTGAATTAAATTACAGGAAAGCAATTCCCCTATTGCAATTTTCTAAAGCTTAATTAAGAATCCTGGATTACATTAAAAATAATACTGCAATGGGAA
>ML779304.1:602728-675083 GCA_009831015.1 Picea engelmannii | reverse complement strand
ATGTCCTATTCTCACGCAACCGAATGCTAATACAGGAGCTGAACGAGGTATTGCTGTTACGGCTGGTGTAACAACTCCTTCTCATAGCTGCTGATGTTGTTTCAGCATCGCAATTCACGGGTTGTTTCAGCCACGTGAATTGCACTCTTGACTGTGTCGGCCTTGACTGCTAACGGTTCGTGTTTCAACATCGTGGCGGTCTCCTCTGTGTTTCAGCATCTGCACTTCTGAACTGAGTGACAGCTCCGTGTTTCAGCATCTGCATCCTCGATGTAGCAGCTCCATGTTTCGGCATATGCGACCTCAGACTGTGTAGCAGTTCTGTGTTTCAGCATATGCGACCTCGGACTGTGTAGCAGCTCCGTGTTTCAGCATCAGTTCAACAACGACTTTGGACAGTTCTGTGTTTCAGCACCAACCTTGAATACTATTCTGCAAATATGGACACTTATGCACTTCTAATCAATGGTTAAGTACGAGAGTGATGTAAAATATCATGCAAAACAGATTAAACGTGTAGTGATGAGAAATGACGTTGTATACCTTGGAATGATCAGATGAAATGATAGTATAAGTCTAAATACAGGTGATCCAGGGTATAATAATGGCAAAAAGTATGGGCAAAAAGGTACAATATGTGGTCCTAACATATGGCATGGGGTAAACCACAACTAAGGGAATGACTGTAGAAATCAACTTTGATCCCAAGTATTCTATATAAATGAAAATGCTAACAAGACAAGATAAAGGGCCTACCTCATCCGAACGTTCGGTGAAGACCACCGTTGAGCATGTGACGCAAAGCTTTATACCTGCAACTTATCCTCAACAACCAATATACACAAGCATATGGTGATAATATATAATGTTAGCACGTACAATAGCATAATCCATTAACTTTCATAACAAATACGCCCATGGAATAATAATTCAAATATTTGCAAGATATCAATTGGATGAGAAAAGAGTATTTATATTAAAAGATGATCAACAAAAGTGTATGAGTGACAAACTTCCGTGTCGGCACGTCTCGAAACCGAGAAACAAAGTTCCTTCCAGCTGGGTCTCCACCACTTCAATCCTCCACCAAAGGCAAGCTCATATAAGAGAGACAATGAGGTTCTCCATCAAAGAGGGAAGAGCTTGGGGGCTGAACAATGTGTTCAGACTTTAAAGGACAAAGGGATGCAAACTCAATGTGAAGTGAAAATTTCTCCAGAGTATCTTTGCACTCAAAATTTGAATTCTCTCCTCCTCCATGGCTTTGATATGGCCCATTTTATAGCCTTCAAATGGAACTGAAGAGCTGAATCAGAACGTTTCCATTATATGGAAGGTCAAGGATCATGGATCTCCTGACGTGACATGGAAACCCAACACAATTTTTAATTTTGGGCACAAAACCCGATGTACACGGGCTGTAATGGTGCAACCTGCGTATAATTTGCTGTATAGTTGTTAGGGCGTGTATGTGTGGGAAAAATGATTTTTTAGCTCCAGGAAATGCAAAAGGGACTTCAAGTCTGCATAGGGAAATGGAAAAGGCCTTCTGAGCAAGTTGCATGGGGTGAGGAAAATATTGCTATAACAATAATGACTTTAATATATCTAGTTGAATCACAATTTTTATGAATAAAGTGGTTTGAAATTTAAATCTCACTCCCTCTTGCAACAATAACTTAATCAGAAAGTGGACTCCTAATTTTTCTTTTCTAACCATACCTTGAAAATAATGCAGAGGCCAAAAATGGAGTTTTATTATTAGAGTTTGGCATTCTACTGCTTTTTAAGCTTAAGAAGCATTGTTTTTGTATTTTTACCTATTATATTATATATATTTTGGGCTTCTATTATGGCAAGCATGCATCGTTTTAGTTATTTTAACATTTTTTTTTTTTTTTAAATATTTGAGCATTTATTATTTTGGATTTTCATTGTTGAGAACACAACTTTTTAAAGGAAGAGTATGTTGTGTATTGGGAAACCCAACATACATCCATGTGAATCTCAAGGAAGGCGCACTCCTTCAGTCAACTGGATTCTTGGAAGGCTCACTCTCTCGACTTATTGGAGGACAAGAAAATTTGGGCACAAGTCCTAAGGAAGTAGTTGATCAGATCTAACTAACTAGTTGTAACTTGACCCATTCAAGCCATCATGTAATAACATGAATATATATAAGCTTCCCTCCTATTTTAAATAAAGAGATGATGATTTTTCTCTCAGCTTTTGTGCTGGTATTGTTGTTTCCTATTCTAGTTCATTTCCTGAGTATTGTTATTGTAGATCAAATGGTATCAAAGCTTCGATCTGAGATGCTTCTTCTCCAGTAAGTTTCATACATATTTTTTATTTTATTTGGGGTTGCTAATGTCTACCCTCCCTTAGTTTTTCAGATCCAGAGGTGTGCTAGGGGTGGTTCCACCCTCCATCTCTCAGGCAATGTATTAGGGTTTGCTCAAGCCCTCTATTGCCGAGTCCTTTGTGACGATTTGCTTCTTCAGCAGTGCACTAGGATTTTCCATGCCCTCCCCTCTCTTCCACAAGCCTTCTCAACGTGAGCTTGGCCAAGGTTTGCTAATATGCCCTCCCTTTTGAGTTCCAAATGATGTGCTTTAGGGTTGGATCCAGATCCAAATATTAGTTTCTTCAATCTTCGAAGATAATGCCTCCTCGTAGACCCTCCTCCCCTGAGGATTCTACATCTAGTAAATCTTCTCCCATTCAGGACTTGGCTCTTGATCTAAATGAACTCACGCGGCTACAACGGATCTCCTCAATGCCACTGTAGTTGGATATTCATTTCTAGCTACCTAAGTTTTCAGGGCATATGAATGGTGTGGTCGTTGATTCCTAGATACATAGTCTATCCACTTATTTTAAGACCTGCCCATGAATGACAGAAGAAGAGAAGCTATAGATCACCAATTTGCAATTGGAATGGATTGCTCAAGATTGGAGGGATGCCCAAATAGATACCTCCTCTCAGGTGGTGGACTTCAACAATCCTTTTGTGGACACCCCTTCCCCTGTTGGTTCTTGGGATACCTTTTGTCAAGTGTTGAAGAAATTCTTCTATCCCTCAGGGTACCGTCAGACCCTCCTAGCTAGATATTTGCAACTCCGCCAACTCTCGGGATCATCAGTCCAAAGATACATTGAGGTGTTTACTAAGCTTCGCATTCAACTACATATTCAAGATCTATAAGAGGTACTCATTGTTAAATTTAACTTTGGTCTTTTGTTTTTTATACGTAGAGAGGTTGATTTATTTGAAAGCTCTTCCTTAGATAAGGCCTTTCTTCGAGCCTTGGATATGGAACAAAATCTCACTCCTCACCTTCGATCTCCTCTATCCAGAGTTGGCCTTTCCTCAACTCCTTCTTCTCCTACCTCTCCTACCTCACCCAAACCTAGCAAATGGTGTTCTTATCACAAATCTCAGTTTCACTCCTCAGTTGAATGGCGTGTTCTTCATAATCAAAATCATGTCAAGACTTTATTCGTTGATGCTCCTAAGTCCTCCTCTAGTACAATGCCTTCCCCTGAGCTGATCACCTTGGATAATCCTAAAGAGCTAGACCCATCTCTTCTTCTCATGGCAGCTTATTCCTAGAATTCTTCACCAATGCCTTTGTTACTCACAATTGCCAGATCAATCAATCCTTGTTCACACTCATCCTCGACAATGGTAGCCAAAAGAACTTGGTTGCTCATGATTTGGTGTAGCGATTGGTGCTTCCTACTACCCCTCATCCGACACCCTACCATTTGGATTTGGTTAAGAATGATGGCACTCATGTGATGGTGACCCAATGTTGTGTCCTCACTTTTTCCATCGACCTTTTCTGCAATACTGTTCTTTGCATTGTGTCTCCTTTGGATTGTGTAGATGTGCTTCTAGGTATTCCCTATCAGGAACTATGTCACGTTGTATACCATGCCTGCAATCATCAATATCATCTTTAGAAAGATGGTCGTACCTATGTCCTCACCTCATCCTCTTTGAAATCCCCTACCTGACTTTCCATCCAACCTATTGTTCGTCAAATCAGTCTCAACAAGTCCATTTCCCTATGTTTGGTGCGCCCTCTTAAACTAGACAACCCATTTCATGCCCTTCCTTCATATATGACCACTCTACTCACATCCTTTGAAGATGTCTTTGTTTCTCCCATCAGACTACTTCTTATTCGTTCCATTTAACATTCCATTGATCTTATTCCTAGAGCCACTTTTCTCAATGCCCCTTCTTATCGCTTTGCTCCTCGTGAGGCTGAGGAATTGGAACACCAACTCCAACAACTTCTTAATACTGGTCACATCGAACCAAGTTCTTCACCTTGTGCCTCTCCTGCCTTCATCATTCCCAAGAAGGAGTACGAGGAATGGCGTTTAGTCACGAACTATTGGGCTCTTGACAAGGCCACAATCAAGAATAATTACCCTCTACCATGCATTGATGATTTACTGGATCATTTGAAGGGTGCCCGCTTCTTTACCAAAATGGATCTTACAACAAGATATCATCAGATTTGCATGAATGCAACAGACACATGGAAGACATATTTCAAAACCAAATTTGGGCTTTATGAATGGATGGTGATGCCATTCGGTCTTATTAATGCCCCTGCCACTTTCATGAGGCTAATCAATGATATTTTCATAGCACATTTGGGCAAAATTGTGGTGATCTATTTGGATGATATCTTGGTCTTTAGTAAGACTTGGGAGGATCATTTTCTCCATGTGTGCACTATGCTAGACTTATTGTGCACTCACAAACTGTAGGTGAAACATTGTAAATCTTCTTTTGGGAAACCTTCAATTCAATAAATGGGTTTTGTTGTCTCTGCTAAGGGTGTTAGCCTAGATCCCACCAAAGTCCAAGCTCTTGCACAACGTCTAGCGCCTCACTCAACTCTGGCGCTCAAGAGCTTTATGGGTGGCATTAATTTTTATCAATGGTTCATTGTCAACGTCTATCAATTAGCATGCCCTCTTCATCAAATTTCCATTTAGAATCAGATTTTGTGGTCTCCCTTGGCATAATAACAATTTCAGGCTCTCAAAAATGCCCTTTGTTCTACTCCTGTACTTTGTTTACTTGATCTTCAGTCTCCCTTTGATATTGAGACGAATGCCTCTCAATATGCTATTGGTGCGGTTCTTAAAGAGGGATGACACCCTATTGCATTCAAAGACTTTGTCTGATGCCAAACACAATTATACCACTTATGACAAAGAATTCTATAGTCTCGTACAAGCATTGAAAAAGTGGCACCATTACATCCTAGGGAAAGAAACCATACTCCACACAGATCATCATTTGTTGATTTTCATCAATTCTCAGACTAAGATACAAGAGAAACGCCATTTAAAGTGGGTTGCTTACATTCAATAGTTTTCTTTTGGTGATTAAATACAATAATGACAAGTCCAATCGGATGGATAATCTCCTGAGTTGCCCCCCTACGTAGGTACTTCAACTCCTGGTTGTGCGTTGTGCTACTTATGAGGCTTGGAAGCCTCTCTATGCTTTTGATCCCTTCTCTGCAGAGACATGGGCTATCGTGCAACATCCTACTAGGGTAAATCAAACACCATTTGTGGATTATACAATTAGAGATGGGTGGCTATATAAACTCAACCAGTTATATGTCCCAGCTTCTGAAGATTATCTTACTTTGATTAAAGAGGCTTATGCTTCCTCCTATGGTGGCCATTTTGGGTCTCTGAAAAAAGTTAAGCACTTGTAGTGATATATCTTTTGGCCTTCTATGACCCGTCAAATGGAGATTTTCATTTGTGCATGTGCCTTGTGTAGTCAGCATAAACCTGCCAATCACAAATTTGGTTTGTATCAACCACTTCCTCTGCCTTCTCTCCCTTGGGACTCTATTTCCATGGATTTCCTTAGTGGTTTACCCATGACCTTACGCAAACATGATGTTATCTGGGTTATTGTTTGTTGTTTCTCCAAGATGGCTCTTCTGATCCCTTGCAATAAGACCACTATCGCTACCCAAATCACATACTTCTTCTTTCATAATGTTTGGCCACACTTTGGACTTTCTACTAGCATCATCTCTGATCATAACGCTCACTTCCTCAACACCTTCTAGAAAACATTGTGGGATTTATTGGGTTGTCAACTCAAATATTCTACTGCCTTCCATACCCAAATAGATGGCCAAACCGAGGTAGTTAACCGTAGCCTTGTCCATGCACTTTGAATTCAATTTTCCAAAACCAAATAGTGGGATACAACCCTCCATGTCATTCAACATAGTTATAATCATATTATACATCTTTTTATTGGGATCTCTCCTTTTGAGGCCTACTTTTTATTTCAACCTTTAGCTCCTTATGAACTTCCTCTCACCTTGTAACCTTCTGACACTCCACACCAACAAAAAGAACAAACATTCGCCCTTTCATTTTTGCAGAATCTAGCATGCAAACATGCCCAAGTCTCTGAAGCACTAAATGCAACCCAACAACGCTACAAAGCCCATGATGCTCAGTATTCCCCTATGGTTTTTACTCATGGTGATAAAGTCTGGTTTTATATGGAATGCCAACGTTTTAAATCCCAACGTCATCACAAACTGAAGCCTCTCCGCTATGGTCCTTATACTATTCTCCAATGGACTGGGGACAATGCTTATCGCCTTGACTTCCCACCCCAACTAGGAATTTATGATGTGGTGAATGCGAACAATCTGAAACACTATGAACCCCCATTGCTAAAAGATAATGTCATCGTTTCTCATCCTATCAAGTTAATATCTGATTTCTAGCCTCTCTTGCTACATACACCTTGCTTGACACTCACCATACCATCATCCGTAATCCACAACATACCTCTTACCTTGTTGTGCGTAAAGGCCAAACTCCTGCTCATGCTAAATAGTTTTTGGAAGTTGCCATGCACAAGCATTTTCCTCATTTACTGACGAAAGTGGGGACACTTTCGGGCTTAAACAAGAAGGAATTGGGAAACCCAACTGACATCCACGTGAATCCAAAAGAAGTCACACTCCCTCAACCAGCTGGATTCTTGGAAGGCTCACTCTCTTAGATTATTGGAGGATAAAAACAACTAGACACAAGTCCCAAGAAAATAGTTGATTAGATCTAACTAACCAACTGTGTAGCTTGACCCATTCAAGCCATCATGCAATAACACTCATATACATAAGCCTGCCTCCTATTCTAAATAAATTGATGGTCATTTTGCTCTCAATTTTATTGCTAGTATTGTTATTTCATATTCTAATTCATTTCCCAAGTATTACTATTTTAGATCCTATATCTTTATTAAATGATTAGACACCACAAAAATGAGTTATTTGTATTAATATTTTTATTTAAATATTTGTATGGTGCCATATTTCAATATTTATAAAATGTTACTAAGGAAATTCGATTTTAACTATTAATAACATAGGTTAAGTCAGGATTGGCCTCTCTTTGTTATATAAATAGGGTCCCCCTCTTTATTCTCACTTAATGCAATAAAATCAAATCAAAGCATCATTTGAGAACTCTTTCTCCAAATTACTTGGATATGTAGGGGTAATCCATTTGGGTGTATAAATGACCCTAATATTTTGTGTTTCTTTTTGTTTAATTATACTATTTTTAAGCCTTATTACTATTATATTACTCATTGTTATTTTTATGTATTTATTTGGTTGTAGTAGTAACATTTAAATAAAACCATGTTTCAAATAAAACCATGTTTCATTGTGTTATAAAGAGAGTGTTGAATAGAAGAGAATGCTAATGATTCAAAATAGATCATAATTTTTTAAGTGGAAAAATTAGAGCTATTGAATTATATATTCATTTTAGGTGTAGGTTTTATTGTGATGATTTGGGGTCTTGAAAATTTTGGAGCTCATTTGGGGAATTAATTGGTTGTTGTTGGGGTCATAACTTTGTCAACAAAGTTACCAATCCTCAGATACCATTATACATGTCAAGAGATTTCCAATGATGAAAAGATCACCTTAATCAGAGTTTGTATGAGGAAGTTATGCCTCCTACAAGTTGGCCTGCGCTTTTGACCACCATGACACTGAGCGGATGCCACATCATCTCCCATTACTCACACATGTGGATCTAGTCACATGTGGATTTTCAAGAAGATTCTAGAGGGTCCAAAACCCTAACCTTAATTGGGAGTTGAGCGTGCAAAAACCCTAACCTTAACCCTAGATGGTTATAAGACATGTTAAATACTGGATTGCTATGAAGTAAAATGGTTCCATCCTTATTGTATTGATTTGTTGTTCCATAATTGAGCGAAATAAAGGAGTGAGATATTATGAGTAGAACATAGGAAGTATAAGACCTTGTAACAAATACACATGCCACAATGTGTATATGACAATTCCATAGCAAGTTTATCTTTTTTATATTTGCATTTCATATTTGAGAAGAAAAGAGCAAAACACAATCCTCACCTTGTATTAAATTTTCTAAGATACATCTTATATTTATTATGTGAATAATATGTAATTTGTTATTTAATTTTTTTTATTTAATTCTTAACTTATTTTAATGTTTTGAATACTAATCTTATATATTAAATTTTATCTTAAATGATCATTGCATAACAAATATTTTGTAAAAAATTATAAAATTTACTACGACACATTTTTACCAATGGAATATTCACAATAATTTACAAATTAGTAGACATAGATAATATTCACCTAAGAAGTCAATCACTCTTTCTCTTACCATGTAAATGAAATATTTTATATGTAGCCTCGTAATTTTGTAATAGTATTTTTGTTTAAAATTATTTTTATGTTCATAAATTATGGTATCATATTTAAATAATTATGACACATTACTTTCATATATCAAGGGTTTGATTTTCTTTCATTTGTGACATAAGGATTTTTAATTTTTTAATAAATAGGGGTTTTGTTTCTCATCTAACTTCATGCAATAAAATTGATGATATGCTTTGAAAGCTATTTTCCATGCCATAGGCATATGTGTCTTAATTATTTATGTTTTTTTTATTTAATTTTTTATTTTGAATTTTATTACTATGTATTATTGTTAGAGAGTGCCGAGTAAAGGAGGTGTCATATAAAGAATATTGTGCCTTAATTATTTATGTGTTTTTTATTAGTCCTTGCCATGGGACTATAGTAATGAGTTTGTTTTTGATGTAATATTAATTTGTCTTTTACCATAAATTTGTGTATGCAATGTAATGTTTAACATAGGAAAACAAATATATATTTTTGGATATAATAAAAATATTTGTGTTTCTCATTTCTAATGGATTGATAGAATTGAAGTGTTATTGCTCCCTTCACGTCTTTCAATATGTAGAATTAATTATATAATCAATGAATTTCACCAATCACCACATCTAAATATAAAAAGTTGTACTATGTATTTATTATTATGCATTATTATATTTATTATTATATTTCTATTATATTTATGAATATTATAGTTCCATTCAGTTTATGGTTCATTATACATTTTGAAGAAGAAGCAACCCTCAATTATTATCTTTTGATAAAAAATATTCATTATTTGTGCATTTAGTTATATTAAATTTCATTGTTCAACATGTATTTCTCAACTGACTAGGCAGAAATTGAATTGCCATGCAACCCTTGTTAATTTTTCATTTTAAACTTTACTACTATCATATTTATTATTGTTAAAGAGTGTGGAATAAAAAAGGTGCCATATAAAAAGTGTTCTCTTCAACATGGGAAGTCAACCACTCACCCTTGCTATAAATGCTTAACTACTTTTCTCCCCAAAAGAGAGGTTAAACAAGGGATTTCATAATGTCTAGTGTAAAAAGTGTTTAGATCTAATCATGTCTAGATCTCATCGAGCCATGTTCTTTGGTAGTTGCTAAGAGGAAAAGAGGAAAAATGGTGCTTTGAGTAATAAGACCATGTTCTTTCGCAATTAGAGGAAAAATGATACTTTGAGTAATAAGATCTATTGCTATAGTCTAAAGAATTGACATAAGACATAAATGTCAATACTTTGGTACAAGACTTTGATTTGTGATTTTCCTTCTCTAAGTCAAAGGAGAGTAATTATCTCATTAGAAATTATCTTTGATAAATAAGTAAGGACTTCACATTTTAAAGGAAATCCGAAATTAAAATAGATCTATGTTAATATTGAAACTTTGCCTCCCCTTAATTAATATGTAACACTAATAAACACTAAACCTATTTGAAATTCTAAATTAAAATAGATCTATGTTAATATTGAAACTTTGTCTCCCTCTTGATTAATATGTAACACTAATAAACACTAAACCTATGATGTGACTACTCCACTCACTATGTAGGATTAATAAACACCAAATTTTATATTAGATAAATAAACATTAATCACTCATGTGAACACATGATAGAATGAAGTTGTTAAGTACTTCTAAAATATTCACAATGTCAAATAATAAACACTTAGTTATGGAGCATTAAATACTCTGTATCTTAGGGTGCTTATGGTTAACTTTTAAATCCAAAAACACAAACCCCAATATACATAACATTTAATAATATGTAGTTTTAATCCAACAACACATCTCAAGGTACAAAGCATTTAATGATATGTAACTCAGTGATGGTTACCAATAACTTTGCCCAAAATGCTTCCATCTTTAATCCTCAACCAAACGGGATAAATCCATGGCGGGAGATCTGCGTATTAGAAAAGGGCGGGAAATCGGCAAATCAAAGAGCTGCACGTATGGCGGGAATGCTCATTGTTTGGATCTATATAACGCCGCTTCATCCTCATCATTCTCGATCACAACAGACCGACTCTTCTTTGCCTTCTGCCCCAAATCTTTCATCTTCCCAAGGTTTTCTGCCATTAGACTGTGGAGGTTGTAGGGTCAAATCTCTCGAAGCCCACTCTGCTCTCCCGAATTCAAGCCGAATAGAAAGTAAACCCTAAACATTCTCTCTCTCCGGTTTATCAACAGTCTGAATATGCATTTTATTTTATGACTAACGATTTGGCTTTTGTGTGACAGGGTATCGGACTCCGCCATGGTTCTTCACAACATCCGGCCCCGGCCCAACAGAAAGCCATCGGCCGTGTTGGCGGAGCCCAAGTCGGTGTTCACAGTGGTAAAACTGACGATGACAAGGTCGGAGGGCGGTGACGAGGTCGGCGTGGAGGCACCGACAGTTTCCGTCCGGGGCATCCATCCGACGGAAGAGCAGGCATATGCGGCGGCGTTGCTGGACCTCATTTACAGCCTCGAGGTAGAAGAGGGCAACGTGCTGCCCAAGGTGCGCGCTATTGCCAAGACCAAGACGTTGCCCGCGAAGGACCGGCTGAAGAGCATCCAGTCCTGCCAGGACCCCGAGGCTGCCGAGCGTGTCGAGTTTCTTGTGCGGCGATCGAATGTTTTCCCCGAGGAGGAGGGTGAAAAGGGCGGCACCGACATGGAGTCTCTGCTAGAGGGGCCCCTCATGCCCTGCACCCTCTGGGACTCCGACGACGATGAAGAGGACTATGCTCCCTCATCTTCTTCAGATTCCGAAGACGAAGAAGTGGAGGAGGACGAGGAGATGGAGCTCGTCGATGAACGGGATGTGTTCGAAGGTGTCGAAGGGTCCGGCACCAAGGGAAAAGAAGAAGAAGAAGCTGCCCAGGCCTGAACATGGCATTCGAAGCCATTTTTGTTAGGGTTTTGCAGTTTTATTTAGGGTTTCTTTTCTTGTAAAGAGTTCGGAAGGGAGTTCTCGGGTGTTACTCTATACAGGAATTTTGCTTCAATCCACGCATGACTTTGCTTTTTTGTATGGATGGATATCAGAGATAATGATAAAGATGCTTCCATTGATTTTTAGCATTTGATTTTACTTCTTCGTTTGATTATTCTTACTGAAAGTACTGCATCTTTCTTATTATTGTGTTTTACTTCTTATTTAATTAGAATTATATGGTAAAGATACACCACAGGATTTACAAAGGTTTATGCATTTTTTCAAAGAATTAAACAGCTTGCAATGTTTGGGACTTTTTTTCTTCCTGGGCAGATTTCAATGCAATGTTTGGGATTTTTTTTTCTTCCTGGGCAGATTTCAATGCAATGTTTGGGATTTTTTTTCTTCCTGGACAGATTCCCTTTTGAAGAGGGAAATGCATGTATATGAGATGCATTTGCTTGTTTATATCCTCCACTAAGTTCTGGTAAAATGTATCTCTTGTATGAAAATGTTAATGAAGTTTTATGTTCATAGGTTTAATAGTTTTATAATCGATTAAGTTCCGTGCTTTTCAGACAGACAGTTTGGTATATGAAAATGAAGTTCTATGTTCATGGTTTTAGTTTTAATAGTTTTATATTTGATTAAATTCCCCACTTTTCAAACCGTATGATAGAAAATATACTGTTAATTTTAATTATCTTGAATATTTAATTACTTTTCAGACCGTATGATAGAAAATAGTGTTAATTTTATTATATTAGAAATAATTAAAATTTAAATCTTTAATCCATCTTTTCATCAATTATTTATCATCAAACTTTATATTAGAAATAATTAGAAGTTAAATCTTTAATCCATTTTTTTTCAATTATTATTCTTCTTGGGATGGTTCTAGGCGCAGCGTACTCCCCTTGGTACATAATCGCGTGGTTATTGGAAATGTCCCCAATCCCCCATCTCCCATCCAAGTGGGGGATAACCCATATTTATCTCACCTTAATAATAATAATAATAATAATAATAATTGGGCGTTGAACCAACTACCGAAGGAATGGTATAAAATGCTCACCCTTTCATAAATTATTTTTCTTCTTGACTTTAGAACATTTTAATTATTTTCTTTTATTTTATATTAAAAATAATTAAAATTTAAATAATTATTGGTCATTAAACATTATATCATTATATTAGAAATAATTGAAAATTAAATCTTTAATCCATTTTTTTCAATTATTATTATTATTATTTTTTATTTTATATATAATTTTTAGCTTTAAAATATTTGCATTTTATTGTTTTTTATTTATATATATGTTTTTGATGTTTATTTTTTTATTTATTAAATGTATTTTATGATTTTTTTTAATTAGATATATACTTATATCGGCTTGCAATGTTTGTATTTATTTGTTCTTAATTAATTAGTTTTTATTTTTTATTTTTTATTTTCTTAACCACTTTAAAGTATTTGTATATTATTATTTTCTTTATTATAAATATATTTTTTTAATTTTAAAATGTTTGTATTTTATTATTTTTAATTTATATATTTTTATTTTCTTTATTTTATATATGTTTTTAAGTTTTAAAATATTTGTATTTTATTGTTTTTTTAATTTATATGTTTTTATTGTGTTTATTTTATATAAATATTTGTAGTTTTAAAATATTTGTATTTTATTGTTTTTTTAATTTATATATATTTTTTAGTTTTAAAATATTTGTATTTTATTGTTTTTTAATTTATATATATTTTTTAATGTTTGAGTTTTGTTATTTATTAAATTTGTTTTATGATGCATTTTTTTTAATTAGATATATATTTATATCGGCTTGCCATGTTTGTATTTTTTTTTTTTTTATTAAATTATTCCGTTTTTAAAATTTTGAAATGTTTTCTTCTTTGTTATTTGATTTATATTTATTTTTTTTAAAAATATATTTTTAATTAAATGAAATGTATCATAAAATAAATGTAATAAAAAATAAAAATTTTCAATTTATCATTAAAACGAAATATATTTAAAATAAATTTAGTAAAAATAAAAGTTTTCAATAGTTAATGACATACTGTAAAATAAATATGACATGGTAACAAAGACAAATCTAAATCACTTTACAATCCTAGAAAATAAGGTGATTGGATGTATTTTCATGGATGGTTTTTCAAAATATCTTGAATGAGACAATTCTTAGGATCCAATTACAACTCATTTTTGGATAGTCCATTAACAACATTCTTTTTTTTCAACTAATGGTGAAAATATATGATTAAATCAAATTTAAAGATTAAACCATTTTTATAAATGAACCTCAAATTAATTTTTTCAACTATATTTACTTCCACATCCCCATTTAATCACCATAAAAGAGTTACTAAATGATGGGAGTTTTGTTTTTAGCAACTAACATTAGAACTCACTTTAATGCCAAAAACTTTGTACACTTGTTTGTTCCTTTTAAATTTAAAAACCTAATTGTGATTTAAATATAAAATTTCTACCATCCCTACTCCAAATTTAAAAACTTAATTGTCATTTAAATATAAAATCTCTACCACATCACAAACTTCAAATTTAAAAACCTAAGTGTTAGTTAAATATAAAATCTCTACCACATCACAAACAAACATGTGGATCCCCTTTACAAGCAACATCAATATAAGCTCATCATATTTATATATTACTTATTCTACTACTGTTTGCCTTGAAAGCTTCTCTTTTGAAATGTATTGAATGATTTGAGAATTCATCATATTTATATACTTATTCTACTACTATTTGCTTTGGAGGTTTCTCTTTTGAAATGTATTTGAATGATTTGAGAATTTACAACCTTTAAAGTAATTTGTATGACCAAAAAAAAACCAATCTTTAAAGAGACTATTGTTATAGGCCAACCATACCCCCAAACTATCAAAGAGAAGAAGTACTTTAATCAAAATGTTGTTGCAATAAGCATGCACGTTTTCTGTAATGGATTTTCCTTTTCACAAATCTTGAAACCCGAAAGATCCTTCCACCTCATTCCATACCTTAGATTGAATAGTCACAAGACCTCATTCCATACCTTAGATTGAATAGTCACAAGACAATAGTGGGTGTGATGTTTTCTTTATTCACTTGCATAACGGACACCTTTTAGGGTCATTTTAACAAACTCTTTTGCCTTACTTCTCACATGAGTATCTTATTTTAATTTAAAATGCAGTCCACTTAAAAATTGAAATTTTTATTGGTACTTTTATCTTTCATATTAATTTTTGTCATTAGAGTACTTTTATCTTTCATATTAATACCTTGTATCCCATCTTAAAAAATATATAATTTTTACTGTCCTTTTATCTTTCATATTAATTTTTGCATTACAGTCTTTTTATCTTTCACATAATACCTTGTATCCCATTGGACGAGCATAGACGCAACACATCAATAACTATTCTCATTACAGAGTTTCATTTCAAACAATTATCAATTTTTTTGTTGTCCTGATAGTTTGCAAGTAACCCTGGAATTTTTTAATAAAAGCAACATTCGAATTTGAATTTTTAATAAAAACTAGAAATTTATATTTACTTGCAAGCAGAAGTAGAAAGAACATATATATTATGACCATGGAAGTTTACTCTTATATAAATTTCACGACTTAAAACCAAATAATGTTAGGAATGATGAATCAAAGCCCATGAATATTATTTTGTCTAAAATTTTGTTCATAATAATTAATAGTTCTTTTTGTTTGTAAATAAATCAATGTTTTCATAATTAATCATATCAATTTATTAATTGGCTTTAATTCAAGTTTACTTACCTATTTTTTTTCTTCCTTTTGGTGCAGGGAAGAGTCTCCCCTTGAATCTCTCCAGCCATCTCTTGAAGCTTTCCAACGATCTCGAGAATCCCTAAAACAAAGTTTGATGTAGATTTGTAGCCTCGAAGGCTATTGGTGAAATCCATTAAGACCGATAGAACCAGGAAAAGTTAAGTGAACCGTTCTTGTTAATTCACTTTTGAAAGGGGAGAATGGGATCTCTCCATTCTCATTTTACTTTTCATCCATTGAAGTTTAGGAGTTTCATGCATGGATAGAAATAGTTTTTTAATAATTTGGGTTTAGGAGTAACTTCATTCATCCAGAGAAAGATTGTTTTAATAATTGGGGTTTAGGATTTTTATGCACAGGGAGAAATATTATTTGAATCATCATCATCATATAATGTTTCTCTTCTCAAAATACTTCTTTTCCATCTCATACAACAATCCTACGATATTGTCAAAATTTTCAGCTATACTGATAAAATCTATTCGAGCTTACTATAGATACACAATTCTGTTTCATTACAATTAAAAAAGAAGAAGAAAATATTGCCCAAAAAAAACTAAAGGAGGAAAGACATCTCCTCACAAACATGGCCCTCAAAAAATTCTCGTGAGATAAAAGAACCCTCGTCCAAAACCAATACTTCCTTAGATAGATCATTCGCCATAGTTTCGAGTTCCCTATAAATATGTGAAAAAGAAGACCATTCCAAATCGGAGAGGAAAGATCGGATCCAAGTCAAGAATGGTTGAAGCCTTAACACTTGAAGCTGCACTTTGTCATTTTCCCAGTCGATTGCTACCTTGGAATCACCCAATACTTGAATTTTCCAAAGGTTTAAAATTATAACCATAAACAGCAGCGCCCACATAGTGGTGAATTCCACTTTCATGTTTGATCCACTGCCAGGAGTATATCTAACCTTAAAAAAGTTCCCACCAGTGTTATGAAAAACGACCCCAACCCCACAACGAGGGGGATTCCCTTGACTGGACCCATTGAAAAAACCCCAAGGGGAACCTTCTAGTAAAATTGGCATTACAAGCCTGTTGCTTATGAGACTTTTTCTTATTCCTGAATTCACTGGCTAACTTAAAAATGAGCACGACCACCACCTCTGAAGGGATAATTTTTTTATGAAAAATGATTAAATTACATCCCACCATTCATGAAAAATGATTAAATTACATCCCACAACATGAAGTAAACAAAGAAACATGGAAGGGAGACAAGATCCTTTAAAACCAGTTCATCCTTCCAGAAGAAGAGCCACTCTTTCAAATTGCCACTAAGGTCTTGTGAACTAACTTTATAATCAGATGAGATAATGTCCCAAACTCGTTGTGCATAAAAACATTGGATGAACAAATGGGGAGATGATTCCACATCATGCCTGCAAAGAGAGCATGTATTGGGCCCAACCCAACTTTGTTTGAGTCTGATTTCCTATGTTAAGAGATTTTGTTGGAGCGCCAACTACAAAACAATCTTCATCTTTAGTGGTGCATGCATGCTCCAAATTGTTGGCCACCACTGCCTCTCACCCAAAAAAGATTCTTCTACCAATGCTTTATATCTGAGCTTCGTCGTGTATTTTCCAAACTGCAAATTCTTCGACCAACACAAGGAGTCGACCTCCTCTTTCTGGAGGCAAACAAAGTTTGATATTAGATTATTGTTGATGATTAGATATGTTAGGGTCGAAACAACAAACTCACGAAAAAATATCCCCCTTCATTTTTATAGAGGTGGTACTCTGTAATTTCTTAAAGATAAATCTTGAATATCTCCGGACTGAAAATATTTACAATAGGAGAATACTAAATAATAAATCCCAATCTTTATCACTCAATGAAAATGTAAAATATAACAGATTGAAAAATAATGTACATTCACAAAAGAATTCCTGAGAAGAGGACCAAGAATTTCCATAGATTTAAATATAATATATGAAGAAATATTATACATAAATAAATCACAGTTACAAGAAAAGTAATATGATTCTCACATCCATCACAATATCATAATTTCGATCACATTCATGGGAAAGAAAGATAAGGGCCCATAATTGAGAGAAGCTTAAAAGAGTTTTTTCATTCAAAACATGAAAGAATATGATAGATAAACTTTAAATATCTTATGCTCAAAACTAATATTTCAAGAAATCGTTAAAGTTTAACTCTAAAATAGTTCTCTAGTATTTAAAAAAAAATAGTTTTTAATAGTCTGAAAATAAAAATGCATTCGTCCAGAAGACACCGAGATTGGGATCCCGTAGACCATAAAATGAAAGAGTGGAATAGGGTTGAACTTGAAAAGAAGACAGAGAGAAGCGGTCATAAATAAATTATGTTTTCTCAGAAAAGATAAGACACAACTAGATGATTCTTGAACAAGAAGAGGAAATAATAGAGAAGGATGTGATCCATTACTCACTGTTATGGATCTCTCTCTCTCTCTCTCTCTCTCTTATATTTGCTTGCCAATATTCCTCTTGTATTCTCCTTTGTTGTAGTTACATAACCGGTACCAACCACCTTTTCTTGATCCGGTTCTTATCTTAATTGAGACATTTTTTAACCATTTTTCAATGTAATCTCTCATAGGCACAACGATTATCTCATGCCTTATTCTTATATCAAAATATTTTGATTTCCAGATCTCTAAAGTCAATTGAAATTTGGTGTAACGTGTCTTCAATATTTTCATTTTTATTAAAATAGCTCACTAACCAACTTTCCACTTTTTTCTCTGTATACTCAGCCAAACTATTAAAATTTTCTGCTGATACATATTTCAATATATCTAAGTGTTCTTCAAACTTCTTTTTTGTCATTAAAATATAATTTAATATTAATTTGAGGTGATGAACCTCTTCGATTGTTCCTGCGAAGTCTAATTAAATCAATTTCAAATATGACTCGCCCTTCTTGACACTTAAAGTGCACAATCAACCAATATCTCCTTTAAAATATTTATCCTCTTAATCCAACATGCTTTTAATTGTTTTATACGAGTGGGGGATGGTAAATCCTCTTCCTTTATTTTTAGTTCATTAATACCCAAAACCTTTAAAAAAAATGCAGTAACGACATCTTTATAGAACTCCTCATCATTTTCTATATTTGCCTGAAGGTATTGCCTCAAATTTGTAATTCTGGAACCCAAAGAAACAAAATGGCTCACCAATTCCCATGCTTCAAGAACGAGAGACATTCTTTTCTTTCTGTTTTCACCAACATATCTCCCAACTACAACAAGTAAGCTTGATGTGCCTCTTAAATTTGAACTAGATTATGGTGTCCCGTCAAATCTTTTCTAGGGATGAAGAATAGCAACCGGACTAGCAAATATGGGGGGTGGCATTAGAGCATTTTCCAGTTCTTTAATCCTGCTTTTGAGTACGACGTTTTCGTTTTCCATCTCTTCAACTAACACTTCCAATGCATCACATGTAGCTCTATGGATCTTTGCAATTCTTGATGGTGGGACCCCATTTAGGTTAAATTTTGAACTTGTCTTTCCTTGAACTTTTTTTCCTTCTGGATTAAGTATTTCAAAGACCAATTTCTTTGAGTCTTTGTCAAATAGAGCACTATCAAGAGTTGATGATTCTTCTTCAAAGAAGACTGGTTCTTATGTCGCCAATTCCATTGCAAATTATTTTCTCTCTTGAATTCTTTGCTCCTCGTCCATAAACTCTATGTTTTCAATGTTCACATCCAAATCCATGTCCTCAAGGGAATCTTCGTCTTCAGGTATGACCTCATCTACATCCTGTTGATTTTTCTGCCTTTTTATTTTACTCATTATTATGAGCTTATGAGGCCTTTCAAGATTCCTTTTAGGAGGATCATGGTCATCGCCACCACCAAAATTTTTAGTTAAAGATTTATCCTGCTCTTGGGTTACAAATTGAGGGATTTTTTTGGGTCTGCCACTTCTTTGAGAAGTACTTTGAGACCACGTGCTTCTTTTATTTACAACCTTTCCATGCCGTCAATGTGTTTCATTAGTGATAATAATAGTTTCAATATCTCCAACTAGAACTGCTTCAGGTTTCTTGCCATCATCATCTTCTTCTCCAAATAAATAGGTATTTGCATAGGATACATTGAAACCCACAAAAATAATGTGATTCATGAAATATTGATTAGGTTTGAACCCTTTAATTTCATTTACGACCTTTAAATTGTACTAATCAAATTGGACTACATACTCATCAATTTTTGAAGTATTATTTAATGTTATTTCACCAATTCTCCATGGCAAGGAAATGAATTGCTTTTTTCTTCCTTTCATAGAAGAAATGAGCTCATAATTTGTATTGTCTGCATACTTTTATTAAAAATATCTTTTCTGGTACAGTTGATCTTGATGAGACAGGTGCACAGGACAGAGTTCAGAGATAGAGGACAAGCTGGGTGGCCTATCTCGAGCTCGTTGACTGGTCAGTAACCTTTTGGGGACCAAAAGGTCTTTTTGTGGGGAGGTGTGATCTGAAATCGGATCCAGAAGCCTGATAGGGCTTGAAAAATGCTCAAAAATGAAAGTGCTCGGAATGCAATGAAACCTATGCCATTGTGTTCGTCTCATCTTCCTGATTCTGGTGGTATATTTACTTTGTCAAACGGGCTCCGTATGGAGAAGATATCGCGTTCTGTCCGAAAAGTCAAACAGGCAAAAAAGGGGATGACTGTACAGTCCGTACAGTCCACGTGTCATGCTGACTGTACAGACCGTACGGTCCGTAAAACTAACGTGGCAGTTCCAGAATGTGACACGTGGCAACCTCGAATGATGACACATGGCATCACCAGGAGGCGACACGTGTTAGGCAAATTCGGGCGTATGGAGGTACAGTTGGACCTATCCCGAGGTGACACGTGTCACCACTGAAAGGGTGACACGTGGCATGGGGTGACGTCAGCAGCTGATGTGGCAGGATGAAAAAGCAGTACGACAGGCTGATGGGGCAGACACTCAGACTGACAGGTGGCAGTACGGCGGGTTGACGTGGCATGCACGTGGGCCAATCAGCGTATGACGCGTGTCGTGTTTTGGTTGGTGGTTACGATGCCACATGGCCCAGTCGTGGGCTTCCACGTGGCACCCTGTCATTGGTTTGATGTTTTTGTAAAATTTGGCATGGTCGGGGGTCAAACCCACGACCTCCCGGGGGCGAACGGACTGGCAGAACGGGCTAGCCACTCGGGCGGCCGTTGTTACTTGTTATATGAATGACGCATTTTGTATTTGAATTTACACAATGGTTCATGTGGCAGTAAAAAGGGTTGGGGCTTAGCCCCAGCGCTCGGCGCTAACCACATGACCCTTCCATGTTACCTGTAGCGAGAGGTAACGGTGGAATGTTGGCGGATAGGGGTAAGCCCCCGGATTCCGGTCGGGCCCCATATGACCCGGGCCATTACCAAACTATATAGCGGGGTTTGTTATAACAATTGGCCCGTGGTCCTATTCATAAGCCACATGACCCGGGACTGGAGCGGAGAAAAGGGGCCAGCGCCATGGCGCGTGGCCATATGGCGTCCATACGACCAGCCAGAGGGGGCACGCGCCCAGGGTTCGGGGGCTAGCGCCCGAATTAATCCAAAAGTGGTTTTTTTTTATAAAGTTTGGTTTTGTTATTGTTAAAATGCCTATTTTTTAGTTGATTCCCTCCATTTTTGGGGGATATTGGGCATTTGTTGGGGATGAGAAACCAACTTCAAGGCTATATAAACCAGGCCTGTTTGAGGCCATTGGAGGGCAGTCAGAGCAGAGTTATGCTGAAGAAAAGCCAAGCCAAAGTCATTTTGATACAGAGAAGCTTTTGAGGAGGAGACACTGTCAGACCATTTCTGGGAGCTCCGGACGTCCGTTTTGCGTGCCATTTTCTTTGCAGGGTTCTAGAGATCTGGGAGAACATGACCAGATCAATCTTGTAGCCATTTGGCATTGCAGCGATGTACTTTTGAGCATTTGAACAGAAATAAAGAAGCCTCCCCCACAGAGACAAAGGCCCGGAGATGTAGGCAAAGTTGTTCCGAACTCCATTATCAATCTACGTGTTATGGTTTGCTGTTTATTCTTTCATTTTAGATATGCAAATGTGTATATGGCTGTTATAATTCCTCTTCTTTCCTCATTCTTTCACTAAGTTTCTCAAATGGTTAATTAACGCATGCAAAATTAAAACTCAACCATAGTCATTTAAAAGATCCTACGGATCATTTTAGGAGGATCATGGTCATCGCCACCACCAAAATTTTTAGTTAAAGATTTATCCTGCTCTTGGGTTACAAATTGAGGGATTTGTTTGGGTGTGCCACTTCTTTGAGAAGTACTTTGAGACCGTGTGCTTCTTTTATTTACAACCTTTCCATGCCGTCAATGTGTTTCATTAGTGATAATAATAGTTTCAATATCTCCAACTAGAATTGCTTCAGGTTTCTTGCCATCATCATCTTCTTCTCCAAATAAATAGGTATTTGCATAGGATACATTGAAACCCACAAAAATAATGTGATTCATGAAATATTGATTAGGTTTGAACCCTTTAATTTCATTTACGACCTTTAAATTGTACTAATCAAATTGGACTACATACTCATCAATTTTTGAAGCATTATTTAATGTTATTTCACCAATTCTCCATGGCAAGGAAATGAATTGCTTTTTTATTCCTTTCATAGAAGAAATGAGCCCATAATTTGTATTGTCTACATACTTTTATTAAAAATATCTTTTCTGGTACAGAAAATGGAAGATAAACTGGTCTTTCTCGAGAATAGTAAATCCTGATGACACTGTGATGTTCCATTGCCTCAAAACTTCCCTTTTTATCCATAAAAGTTGTTGCTTCTAAAGAAAGTATTGAAGTACCAGGTACAAACATGAGTTTCTTAAAAGAAGAAACAATTTAATCATACACTTCATAGAAATGATACATGACCTTTTGTTTCCATAAGGAAGGGTACCATGTATGAACTGGGTCTATCTTGCAGTTGACATGTTTAGCTAAACGTAGTCCTTTGAATACATGACAATATGCGATAACACAAATTAAATATGTAGACACGTAGAAGTTCCCGTTCTTCTTAAAGTTTGATAATTGGAAATATATTTCACCACAAACAATTTTCGACCAGTCAAAAATCGCTCTCTCATGGATAGAGAAATATAAATATACAGAGCTAAACGAGGAAATATAGCAGTTGATTCGTGTCCAACAACCCTAACAAAGAGACATTCCATTTCTTGATATGTTTTTTTTAACTGTCTGACCTGCATGGTTGATATATCTTCTGGCATCATTGTCGGGTCTTCCAGATATTGTTGCAAAAGTTCCCAACCACCATTTCTAGCCTTCAGGAAATCTTTGGCTTTGTCAACTTTAAAAGTCATCATTGGCTCTGGTAACTTGAACAAGTTTTTGAAATTTGAAGGTGTCAGAGAAATTGGGGATTGTCCTTGCAACTCAATAATTCTATGATTTTTCTTGTATTTATCTATATATCATGAAACCAACTTTGTAGCATAAAAAACCTCTAGAACACAACATGCTTTGGAAATTCCTGATGTCGAAATATCCTTAGAATTTCTTTCTGGAGGCGACAATCTAGAATAACATTTGTATGCTTTGGACCAGTGATATTTTGGATCTTCTCATTTGAATGTATTAAGAGTATCTCCACAAAATCTCTCTTTCCTTCTGGTCGTCATGCTTAAGGAGTTGGTGTATTATGTACAATATTTTTAAATGTTAATACCAAATCAAATCTTTTTACATAATATACCTTCGAAGTTTTTTTTTGAAAGGATGATTAGGGAGAATTTAATTTGAATATATTGAGAATGGTGTAGAGAAATTTTCCATTAATAACGACCCTTTGATACTTAACCGCTTGTTATTTTATGTAGGATTTGCATTTAATTTTAGTCGAAGAATGTGACAAGAAGAAACAAGGATTCACTGGAGAGCGACGGAGAAACAAATGTATAGGAAGAGATAGTGGAGTAAGTCTGAACCCGCAAACCCGTGGTAAAATCTCACAAAATGAATAAGTATCACAAAGCAGATGGACAGAGGGGAAGGAAAAATATTTCTTAAGAATTGTGATGTAATCTTTGATCCCACGATAAAGGTTGAATTGGATAAGTTTTGAAGTGTCGAGAGAGAAGTGAAGTCTCAAGAAATAAATAATATCATGAAGAGGACGAACGAACTAGTCATCATGATAATCAAATTAAATGAATGATTAAACTTAACCCATGGAGAAAATTACAAAAAAAAATTCTAAGTATGATACAAAATTAGGATGGTGGAACATGGGAATGCGTTTTGGTGACGACAAAATTTTGGAATTGCAAGAGAATATGCGATGAACCTGCGAAATAATTCAAAAGAAACTAAGTGTTGGTGAATTATGGTTATGCCGGAACACAATGATGCACTTTGGAGGAGGCAGAAGTTATAACAAGACATATGAACCCGTGATAAAGTGGAAAACTTTCTATGTGTAGTAATGAAATATACAAGAGAGAAAGATTTATAATTAACTAAGCATATTTTAGGATAAAAAACTGACTCCAATTATGGGATAGAAACCCCATGTGGGTTACTAAGAATCCAAAATATCAACCACTCGGTATGGAGTTAGTATGAGAAAATAAATTGGAAAACAAGACTTGAAAAAAATATGTACATGGAAAATAAAACTATGTACAAAATGTACAGAATGAGACTGGAAATTTTCAAAAGAAGAAATTTTTGAGATGTTGTTCGTTGACTGAAAACATTTTCACTATCCCTTTCATATCTTTTAGCATATAAGAATTGTGTCCAAGAATTTTTTCAATAATGTATGGACCAACTGACAATTCTTCAAACTTTGTATGGAGAGATGATTTTTCCTTGGCTTTGTTCCACAATAATACTAGCTGCCCCTTTTGAAAGTCTTTGTCCGAGGTTCTTTGATCAAAATGCTTCTTGATGACTTGCTCTCTTTGAGTAATTTTCATGAATGCTTCATTTCTTTTTTCTTCCAATTGCATCAACTGGTCATGTCTTCTTTACACAGGAGAGACTTCTTATGAATCTTCAATGTTCACAATGTATGCCAGAGCGTTCAATTATAGGTGAGTGGGAATTTTGGATTCTTTTCCATATACTAGTGTATATGGGGACGATCTAGTGCTATCCTTTGGTGCAAGTCGACTGGCCCATAATGCATCAATTAGTTTTGCATGCCAATTCCTATGATTCAAAACAATTGTCTTCTTAAGGATCTGGATCGAAGTTTTATTTGTTGACTCTTCCAAACCATTTTCTTGAGAATAATAATTTAATGATTTCCCCATCATGACACCAAATTCCTCACAAAATTTGGTGAACTTTGATTCCATGAATACTGACTTTTTTTAGTTATAACTTTTCTGGCACTCCAATTTTTTGATAGAATATTTTCTTTAAGGAAATTAATGAGCTCTTCAAAATCTTCTTTTTTGAGAGCTATAGCCTATTTCCATTTGGTAAAATAATTAGTTGCAGTGAGGATGTATGAATGACCCTTGCTGGACTTTGGATTAATGGGTCCAATGACATCTAGTCCCCACTGTGTAAATGGTTCTTCAACTATTACAAGATGCAAGGGCATTGCTGCTCTTTTCAGTTTTCCTGAGAATTTTTGGCAAGAAATTCATTTCCTAATCATAGAATACGAGTCTTTGAAAATAGTAGTCCAATAATATCCAACTTTCATAATTCTATGTGTAGTAGTTGTAGGTGAAAAAATTCCACCACAAACACCTTCATGAAATTCTTGAAGTACCTTTTGAGATTTTGTTGAATCAATACATATCGACAATATTCCATCAAAATTTCTATGAAATAAGACTTCAACAACCAACACATATTGATTTGCTTTCATTTTCAATGTCCTTCTTTCTTTTGAAGACACGCCATTTGGAAATTGACCAAATTTGAGATAAAAGATAATATATTTGTACCATTCTAATGTAGATGACGATGACCCCATTGAAACATAAATATCTTCATTTACTGCCTCGATCCCTGTCATCAGTTTACATAGCCCTTGTCCTCTTACTACTTTTAATGGCTTGATCTCAATGTCTTATTCTTGAACCTTGGCAAGCCAATTTTCCCATTTCCTTTTATCAATTGTTGATTTAGTAGCATATTCACTGGATAGGATGGTACATAGGATATCGTACGAGATGAAAGAATATAAGTCCTAAAATGAGCCACAACTTTGACCAAGGAGAGATCATGCTTATCTATCTTCGAATATTTCAATTCATAATCATGTAGAGTCTTACTCATGAAACTTATTGGCAATTCTTCTCCTTTGAGATTTCTTTGTGTAAGTATTGAGGCAATGGTTTCATTTGAAGAAAACGAATACATTATAAAATCTTGATCAAAATTAAGACTAACAATTACTGGAGTAGTGGTTATTGCATGCTTAATCTTGGTGAATGCTTCCTGAATCTCCCAAGTCCATTCAAACTTATGATATTTTTTCAATAGCAGATTAATGGGATTTAAAATATTTGCATAATTTGGTACAAATCTCCGCATAAAGTTTATCTTTCCAAAAAAATATTGGACTCCCTTTTTATATGTCAGGGGTTTCAGTTCGTTGATTTCCTTAATTCTTTCTGGATCAATATAGATCCTATCTTTACAATGTGTCCCAAATGTTTTCCCTATGATACACCAAATATACACTTCTTTGGATTCATGAATATACCATACATTCTAAAATTCTCAAAGACTTCCCTCAAATGTTTAATGTGTTCTTAGTTGATCTTTGAGTGAATGGTCAAATCATCTTGATAATCAACCATGAAATTTCCAATCAAATATTTAAAGGCATGATCCATTTCTTGTTGGAAAGTTGCTCCAACATTTTTTTATCCCAAAAGGCATGTAGATATATGCATATGTCTCCCAAGGTGTGACAAAAGTGATTTTTGGTCTATCTTCTACAACAACCAAGACCTGGTTATATCCAAAAAAACCATCAATCATGGACATCAATGCTTAACTAATCACTTGTTGTAGCAACATCTCCATGTTTGGGAGTGGATACATGTCTTTGATACTTGCTTTGTTTAAATATTTGAAATTCACACAAAGGTAAATTTCTCCACTCTTCTTTCTGACTATTACTAGATTTGACAGGTATTCTGAATGTCTTATGGGAACAATTATTCCATCCTTTTTTAATTTGTCCAACTCGATCTTTACCAAGGGATTTAGTTTGGGATTGATTACTCTTAATTTTTTCTTTACAGGCTTTGCTCCTTATTTTAGGGGTATGATGTGTTGAAAGATGGACCTATCATATTCTTTTAGGTCATCATAGGTCCAATAAAACATCATAAAAATATTTAAATAAAGAAGTATATTGATCAATTTTTTGAGGTGTGCAGCTGGTGACAAGATTTACACATTTTGGAAATTCATGTGTGTCAATATTTATCTTTTGTGTCTCTTTCACTTTCCTGACACATGTCTCCTCCTTTGTATCATGAAGTTTTATTTGATCATATCTTGTGAAAATAGATTCAAACCCAATATAATCTTTCAAAACAGACACATCATTCCGATCATCCAGGCTTTCAAAATTATCATTGAAATCAACAAAAAAATAAACCAACTGTTCATCATTGTCAAAAAATTGCAAGTATTCTTGGTTGTTAGGAACTGAAGGCTTGAATATTCTCTTTACATAGAATGTATTTTGATTATGTGAGTCATCTGGATTAAAAAGGGATGCATGAACAACCAGTGAGTCAACTTCTGATTTTTATCCCTTGGGCTGAAAGAGATGTTAAAAGAATAAAAATATTACATAAGCTCATTTACTCTCTTTGCATAATACTTCAACTTCTCTTTCTTTATCTTATATTTCTTCTTAATATTATTTATGACTAATTCATAGTCACTAGTTGCTATCAAATTTTCAACTTTCATTTGTAGATCGAGATTCATCCCTTGTATTAGTGTTTCATATTAAACNAACACTTTTACCACTTTTAACCTCAATATATATATGTCAAATTTATCAACAATATATCATAAATATATCATCAGCATATAAACATAAGAAACACCACATCAAATACACAATACACCATAATTTACGTGGAAACCCATAGATTGATTTCTTATATATAGTTAAAGTACATTCATTGGAAGCACCAACTTCCCAATTCTCCAACTACAACTGGAAGGAGGCTACGACCCCCTATTTATAGGCTATGACATGAAGGAAGCTACAAGTCCCTAAATTCTCTGGCTCCAACTAGAAGGAGGCTAAAACCCCTTGATTCTCAAGCTCCAACCTAAAGGAAGGTCGAACTCCTTGTGTTCTTCGGCTCCAACCAGAAGGAGGATACAACTTACTTTCCTTGCCTTGTCCTTCCACCCTAAAATATAAGTGTAGACCAAATGTCAATACCATAATCACTACCACTTCCACTTTCACTGTCACTGTCACTGTCACTATCTCTGTCACATCAACATATAACCTGGCAACCTGTCACTGTATCCAACTTGTCACTGTCACCAACTTGTCATTGTATCCAACCTATCACATCAACATGTCACTATCAACTTGTCACATCAACCTATCACTGATCAACATGTATAACCTCTCACTGTCATCGATACTCAACCAGATCCTCTCACATGGATCATATACCAATGACACCTCTCAACTAGATGTCGAACATCACCGACACATGACTCTACGAAGAATGTACCAAGATCACCAACATACCATCATAATATATGTGTCTCAACCATGTACCAATCCATCAATCTGTACCATACCAAGCATCAACTGTGTACCAAAACTTGTACCACAACAAGTGCATCAACCATGCACCAACACCTGTACCACAACAAGTGCATCAAACATGCACTAATACCTGTAGCATGTACCTCAACACATCAACCATACCATACCATGTACCAACAATGTATCTCAACCATATACGATATCAATCATCTGATACACCATGTACCACAAGATATACCAAGCAAGTACTATCAATGGTGTACCTAAACCATGTACCAATATCACCAAGATATGTATTTCAAACATGTGATAACATCTCCATACCATATATCAAGATATCCAATAATGCACTTCTAACAATGTATCACATCATCATCAAGGTGTACCATATCACATACCATCACCACCATGCCTTAAGCATCTACCATACCATAACCAAGCATAAGAAATATTCACATAAGCATACTTGTAACCTGTAGTTGACTTGTTGTGGTGTAATAATGACCCGTAACTCTTCCAAAACATTCAATATCCTGGTACCAACATTTCCCCTAAATTTGTCTTATCCTCGCGGGACAAAGATTACCTATCATGCGGGGCCTCGCGTGACGTGCCCTAGGCAACCCACATGCGTGCCTCATGGGACACCCTCAAGATAACCCATGAGGGCTTTCTCATTTAGGGTTACAAAACAACCCTAACACTTTACATATATGAAACTTTCACTCTTTCCTTGCACTTTCTCCGTTGCCTCAGAATTGACGTCAGATTCACCAATAGACCAAAATATTAGACCATAATATTCTCACAATATAGATATTCAATGTAAGTGTGTGTGTCCTTATGAGATAATCCTTGATGTGTTTATATAATTTTTCATAGTAACCTCTTTTTTTGTTTGTTTGTTAGTTTGTCCGTGACATGTGGGACTAACCCGTGGCTAACAAACCGCGACTCAGGGGCATCTAAGCCGTCAAAATCACCCAGGGATCGCATCCGGCCTGAGCCACACCAACCCTTAACATGGATGGATTTTTTGTTCCCATAGGTTTCGAACCGATGACTTTAACATCACAGAGTTCCTTAACAATACACTCTGTCACCGACTGTCCTACACCTCAGGGACTAGTAACCTCTTTTCTTAATCTTAGGGCCTATATTAATTTATTTTCACAACCACTTTACCCTTTCAATAATGATTTGTAACCAATTTGGGGCTTCTTGACCATTCTTCGAGGCTTCCAATTTCATGAGGAAATATCTCCCTAACCGTAAGGAACCACGTGGTGTACCACCTATCACTAGAAATGATATGACGGGGACTATCCATTCATGAGTGTCTTACCTACATTTACACTTTCTTTCATGTCCATATTCCTCAACCAACTTTGGGTCCCATAACCACATCTCCTAGGCTTCATGTAGACTTCATCAAATGCACCCATCACATCTGTTGACATCAAACACTCCATTAATGACAACTAACTCACCATCAATCTCAACCGCATCTCTGGGGATTCCAGACTGCTCCAAGGGTTGATGTCAATATCCAAGGTTTGAAATCAATGACAACCAACCGTCAAAACCAACTATCCAACATAAATATGATTGAATGCAAAATCTCAAAAACAATCCCTACTTCACTTTCAGATTTGGAGCAGGTGCCATCAAAGGACATATTCCAAAAACCTTGATATGAATTTTATTCTTCTTTCTTTTAAGGGATGATTTGTTCAGGACTAAGGAAAACATAATTTACGATTCCCACATAAATATAATTTTCCATCATTTCATTTTCTTTCTTTCTGAAGGATATTGGATTTCTGGCTTCTCTAAGAATTCTAGCCATTGTTCCATCTTTATTAGGTAACATCATGCAACTTCTGTCATTCATGATGTAATCTCCAATCATTGGAGACCAATCTATTCCTAGAACAACTTCGTATGCAAGAGACAAGTGTACCACTATAATGGTAAAGATTGTTGTGATACATGGCACTGCAATTATCCATGTACAAAAATATTTAGTCTCGCTATATGATGGAACCTTTCTTGAATCAATGGCATGGATACTCTCTCTAGTTTCATGATACTTAGTGCATCCCATTCTGAGTGCCTCCATGAATGATAGGGGAACAATATTATTGGTTAATCCACTATATATCAAACAATTATGCAATACCACATCATGGTTCTCTATGATTATATAAAATGGCGGAACTTTCCCCCTTGGTTTGTCTGATGTAGAATTTTGTGGTTGCATGAAATTAGTAACAACAACTTCTAATCTATTGCTTGGCTCATCAAGAATCTTTAAAATATTTTCTCTTTGTTGTAGAATTTTAACTACTTTCCCTAAACAACAAAGTGTTTCTTATCTTGGTCAGGTCATTAATCACATTGTAGGTCATTTGTTGTATATTTTTCACTTGATTAGTAAATATTTGTTGTTTTGTTGTCTCTGTAGGTTTCACTTTTGTCTTCTCTTTTTCTTTTTCGACAAATTCTTTTAATTTGAATCTATTGGCTTGTGCTCTCATTTGCACAAAATTTTATTGGGAAATATCTTCTTCTTCTTGTTCATCGAAAATGTAAAAGGATGACTCCCCTTCATCTGTTTCAACTGATTCAAGAATCTCGTCTTGAATTTCATTGGTTACTTAATCGTAATTCTCAAAATTTCCTTCTTAAAAAATTTACTCCATTACAACAACAATAGGATTTGGCAGTCTAGGTGCCCTTTGCTTATGCTCTTCATCTCTATCTTATCTCATTCTTTCCTCTTGAATGGGGTTTCTTCTTTCTTCCTGAGCATGAATTATTGGATTTTGATTTGCAGGAACAAAATTTCCAGCTCTTCTTAATCTTGTTAGCTCGTTCCACATCTGTTAAATTGTTCTATTCATTTGAGCTATTTTTAATCTTTGCTTCATTTCTTGAGTTGTGGTTGGATCATTTTTTACATTAGGGATGACTCCCTGAAGGATTCCTCCACCGACTCCTCGATTTTCAACATTCCTTGCTCCCCGATTTTCAACATTCTTTGAGGTTGATGCTCCTTGATTTGATATAGCAAAGGTATCCATTTGCATTTGAACTTTCCCAAGGATGATCTCAGGATCAACGTATGTTTCTAGCATGATTTCTTCCATATGTGTTTCTTTTCACATAGATCCATATAAATCATATGTTTTTAAAGCCCTGATAGAATATTTTACATTTGTGGGCATTACATTCTTATAACATCCAAGTGCAACTGGAGCGTTTGGTTTTTTCTCTTCTAGAATCCAATTTAGTGTCACAAAATTTATTAAGTTAAAATATCTGATCCTTTCCCTCTTTTTCCAATGAATTTGAGTGCATTGTGTAAGCAATGTATGGTATGCCACTGGGGGTGATTACATAATCATGAACATATTCTCCAAATCATTGAATGATGAAATCACTTGAGCACAAAGAGACATATAACATTCATAGGCTAGGCTCGTTAATGTATGAAGAAAAAGTCTAATCATTAAGTCATCATGTTATACTAAATGGATCTCACACATATTTAAAAACATATCCATATGTCTCTTTGGATCCATTACTCCATCTCTTGAAAATAATTGCAAAACTCCTTGTGGAAGAGTAGGTAATGGATGTTGTTCTCCTTGAATATTCAGTGGGCTACTTATAACCCTTCTTAGTGGGATTATTTATCTTTCATTTCTCTCTTCATGATTCTCAGGTATCTTATTTCTTTCTTCTCTATCACCCATTATTAGATTTCTTCTTGTCTCAATGGTGGAACTTTCACCAACTTCTAGAATTTGAAGTTGTTTTCTCTTGCTTCGTGTTTTTGGGAACTTGTATGATTCCAACTTCTTCTTTAATTTCTATCCCTTCTTTGTCTTATTGTAATTTCTCTTTCTTCTTTGTGGGTGAGGGTTTTCCACAATATTTCAATCTCTTCTCGGCTTCCCGCTATAGATAACACAAAATAGTACAATTGATGCAGAACGCTTGTTTGATTTCCAAGACCAACTTGTAACTGGGGTTGATTTGGCTGAGGTTGAGTCATGGGAATTATGGTATGCGAAACCATCCTTTTGTTATCCCCATTATGGTTACCAAAATTTTTGATGTTTAGATCTATCAGGGTCCAAACAAAAACCTCACAAGGATAAAAATACCCCCCTACATTTTTATAAAGGTTGTACTCATCTGTATTTTCATAAATATAAATCTTGAATATCTTTGGACTGAAAATATTTAAAATAGGAGAATACTACATAGCAAACCCCAATCTTTATCACTCAATGAAAATGCAAAATATTACAGATTGAAAAAAAATATACATTCACAAAAGAATTCACGAGAAGAGGACCAAGAATTTCCACAAATTTAAATATAATATATGCAAAAATATTATACAGAAATAAATAGGAGTTACAATAAAAGTAATATTATTCTCACATCCATCAAAATATCATAATTTCAATCACATTCATGGGAAAGAAAGATAAAGGCCCACAATTGAGAGAACTTTAAAAGAGTTTTTTTCATTCAAAACAAGAAAGAATATGATAGACAAACTTTAAATATCTTATGTTCAAAACTAGATATCATTAAAGTTTAATCCCAAAATAGTTCTCTAGGATTTTAAAAAAAATAATAGTCTTTAATAGTCTGAAAATAAAAATGCATTCATCTAGAATGGACTGGGATTGGGTTCTCGTGGACCATAAAATGAAAGAGTGGAACATGGATGCACCTAAAAAGAAGGCAGAGAGAAGTGGTAAAAAATCAATTATGTTTTCTTAGGAAAGATAAGACACAATTGGATGA
This sequence comes from Picea engelmannii, assembly GCA_009831015.1. Lineage (NCBI taxonomy): Eukaryota > Viridiplantae > Streptophyta > Pinopsida > Pinales > Pinaceae > Picea > Picea engelmannii. The sequence continues at coordinate 641,863 of ML779304.1, read as the reverse complement.
TTCCTGAATGAGAAGAGGAAAGATTAGAGAAGGATGTTATCAGTTTAATCTCTGTGATGGATCTCTCTCTCTCTCTCTCTCTCTCTCTCTCTCTCTCTCTCTCTCTCACGGATGTTTTTCTTGCAGTCTCATTTTTTGTAGTTACATGACTGGTAACAATAACCTTTTCTTGATATGGTTCAATTATATTAATTAAGGAATTCTTTAATCATTGTTCAATGTAATCTCTCATAGGCACAAAAATTATCTCATGCCTTACTCTTATATCAAATATTGTGCTTTTCAGATCTCTAAAGTCAATTGAAAGTTGGTGTAAGGTGTCTTCAGTATCTTCATTTTTATTAACACATCTCATTAACCAAATTTCCAATTCTTACTATGTATAATTGATGAAACTATTAAAATTTCCTGTTGATACAAATTTCAATATCTCTAAGTGTTCTTCAAACTGCTCTTTTGTCATAAAAATATAATTTAAGATTAATTTTGGGTCTTGAACCTCTCTAGTTGTTCCCTCCAAGTATAATTCAATCAATTTCAAATATGGTTTGCCTTTCTTGACACTTAAAGTGTCACAACAAGCCAATATCTCCTTTAAAGTATTTATCCTCTTAATCCAACATGCTTTTAATTGTTTATACGCGTTGGGGATGGTAAATCCTCTTCCTTTATTTTTAGTTCACTCATACCGAAATATTTAAAACAAATGTAGTAACAACATCTTTATAGAACCCCTCATCAATTTCTAGATCTTCCTGAAGGTATTGCCTCAAATTTGTAATTCTGGAACCCAAAGAAAAAAAACTGCTTGCCAATTCCCGTGCTTCAAGAATGAGAGACATTCTTTTCTTTATGTTTTCACCAATGTATCTCCCAACAACAACAAGTAATCTTGATGTGCCTCTTAAATTTGAACTAGATTTTGGTGTCCTATCAAATCTTTCCTAGGGATGAATAGTAGCAATGAGACTAACAAATATGGGGGGTGGAATTAGAGCATTTTCCAATTATTTAATCGCGTCTTTGAGTACGATGTTTTCATTTTCCATCTCTTCAACTGACACTTCCAGGGAATCACCTGTAGCTCTATGGATATTTGCAATTCTTGATGGTGGGACCCTGTTTAGGTTAAATTATGAACTTGTCTTTCCTTGACTTTTTTTTCCTTTTGGATGAATTCTTTCAAAGAATAATTTGTTTGAGTCTTTATCAAATAGAGCACTATGAAGAGTTAAGGATTCTTCTTGAAATAAGACTAGTTCTTATGTCGCCAACTCCACTGCAACTTCTTTTCTCTCTTGAATTCTTTGCTCCTCATCCATAAACTCTTTATCTTCAATGTTTGCATACAAATCCATGTCCTCAAGGGCATCTTCGTCTTCATGTATGACCTCCTATACTTTTGATTTATTTTTCTACCTTTTTCTTTTACTGGTTATTGTGAGCTTATGAGACATTTCAAGATTCCTTTTAGGAGGATACCGGTGATCTCCACCACCAGAATTTTCAGTTAAAGATTTATTCTGCTCTTGGGTTACAAATTGAGGGTTTTTTTGGGTTTTCCTCTTCTTTGAGAAGTACTTTGATAAAATGTGTTTATTTCATTTACAACCTTTCCATTATTTTAATGTGTTTTATTACTTCTAATAACAATTTCAAGATCTCCAACTGGAACTGCTTCAAGGTTCTTGCCATCGTCTTCTTCTTCTCCAAATAAATAGATATTTGCATAGGATACACTGAAACCCACATAAATCATGTTATTCATGAAATATTGATTATGGTCAAACCCTTTAATTTCATTTGCGAACTTTAAATTGCATTAATCAAATTGAAATGCATACTCATCAATTTTTGAAGCATTCTTTAATGTTATTTCACCAATTCTCCACGACAAGGAAATGGATTGATTTTTATTCCTTTCTTAGAAGAAATGAGACCATAATTTGTACTTTCTGCATACTTCTATTACACATATCTTGTCTAGTACATCAAATGGAAGGTAAACTAGCTTTTTTCGAGAATAGTAAATCCTGATGACATTGTGATGTTCCATTGCTTCAAAAATTCCCTTTTTATCCAGAAAAGTTGCTAATTGTAAATAAAGTCTTGAAGTACCAGTTCCAAACACGAGTTTCTTGAAAGAAGAAACAAATGAATCATACACTTCATAGAAATGATACATGACATTTTGCTTCCATAAGGCAGGGTAACATGTATGAACTGGGTCTATATTGCAGTTGACTAGTTTAGCTAAACACAACCCTTTGAATACATGACACTGTGTGATAGCAGAGATTAAATATGCATACATGTGGAAATTCCTATTCTTCTTAAAATTTGATAATTGGAAATATGTTTCACTAGAAATAATTTTTTACCAGTCAAAAATCGCTTTCTCAAGGATAGAAAAATAAAAAATATACATAGCTAAATGAGGAACTCAAGCAATTGATTCCTATCCAACAACCCTAGAAGAGAGCCATGCCATTTCTTGATATATTTTTTTTAACTGACTGACCTGTATGGTAGATAAATCTTCTGGCATCATTGTTGGGTCTCCCATATATTTCTGCAAAAGGTCTCAACCACCATTTCTAGCCTTCAAGAAATATTTGGCTTCATCAAATTTAAAAGTCATCATTGGCTATGGTAACTTGAACATTTTCTTGAAAGTTGAAGGTGATAGAGAAATTGGGGATTGTCCTTGCAACTGAATAATTCTCTGATTTTTCTTGTATTTATCTATACACCATGAAACCATCTGTGTAGCATCAAAAGCCTCTAGAACACAATCGACTTTGGAAATTCCCGATGTCCAAATATAATTATAATGTCTTTATGGAGGATTTAATGTAGAATAGTATTTGTATGCTCTGGACCAATGAAATTTTGGATATTATCTGAATGTATTAAGAGTATCTCCATGAAATCTCTCTTTCCTTTTGGCCATCATGCTTAAGGAGTTGGCATATTATGTACAATATTTTTGAATTTTAATACCAAAGAAAATATTTTTACATAATATACCTTGAAGCTCTTTTTTCGAAAGGATGATTAGGGTGAATTTAATTTGAATTTATTGAGAATGGTATCAATGAATTCACATTAATAACGGCCCTGTGATACTTAACCACTTGTTATTTTCCATAGCATTTTCATTTAATATTACTCAGAGAATGTGACAAGAAGAAATGAGGATTCACTGCGGAGTGGCGGAGAAACATTTGTATAGGAAGAGATAGTAGAGTAAGTCCAAACCCACAGACCCATGGTAAAATCTCAAAAAAATGACTAAGTATCACAAAGCAGATGAAAGTAGGGGAAGGTAAAATATTTCTTAATAATTGTGATATAATATCCGATCCCATGATAATGGTTGAATTTCGCTAAGTATTGAAGTGTCCAGATTCTAGAAACACCTTTAGTGAATCATATTTTATCAATAACAGAAACCAAGATAAAATTCAACAGTAAGACCATCAAGACCAAGACTCTTTCTCTTTTGGAAGGATGAAAGGGTAGAGAGAAATTCCCCCTCTAAAATATCAGCTTGAAGGGATTTGTTCATTTCCTCAGAGTCTGATTTGGGGAAAATCTCAATGACCTTTAGGATATCCTCAATAGAAAAACCTTCTGGCTCCTTAAAGAAGCTAGAGAAAAAGGATTTCCCAGCCTGAGAAATTTTACCGAAGGAGTAAACCTTCTGGTCATCTTGGTCATTGATTTCCCAAATTGAGTTCAAATTCTTACGGTAGTTCACATACTTGTGGAAATTTTTTATATCATTGTCTCCCTCCTTAAGCCAAATCACTCTGCTCTTGAGGCACCACTTGGATTCCTCAAAGGCCAACAACTCTTGTTTCTTTTTCAACAACTCTCTTAGGTCATGTTCTTATTCACGTATGAGGGAGCCAATTGACCTTTCAACAAGCATAACTTCTAACTTATATTTCTAGAGAAGAGAGTGAGTTTTCTTAGATAATTTCATAAATTTTTGAAAGGTTTTCTACGAATTGATGAATATAAGAGGGCTCTGCATTCTCTTACAAGTTCACATAAGAAGATTCAACTACGCTTCTATAATCCTCCTCTAGAAGCTAGGCCTGATTTAATTTCAAAAGGGAAGGAGGCTTGGACCCTCTTTTGTCTATATTCAATACAATGGACATATGATAAAACATACCACCCATGACTTGAAAGTCTAGGGATTTGCCAATAAATCCTATGATATAAGAAATCTATCCAACCTTTCTGCTAGCAAATATTCTCCTTTTCTACCATTCCTCTAGGCTTGGGAAATTTTTTGAGGCTCTAGATCTATTAAGTGATTCTCTTCAATCCAGTGAGTAAAAAAACCTTCCAAAGGGTCTGTCCAAGGATGTTCCCCCATGTCTTGCTAATCGAGAGAGCAAAATTTAGATCACCTCCAACAATGACATTGGAGGGAGAATGGATACCTGATGAACTCAAGCCCTCCAAAAAAGGACATTTGTTAGCATATAGATTAACACACCTGAAAAAGAGTTTAGAAAATGATTCTTCATATCAACCACATTTCTAGATGAAAATGGAGAGGAGGAAACAACCCTGTAATGTTGAATCCAAGTAGAGAGTAAGCTCCTCGATAGGCCTACTGATTCAACTATGCAAAAGGACTAATATATTGACCACAAATTGAAAGAATACATGGCCTGATCACTCACATACATTGTTTCTTGAATCATAATAAAGTTAGACACACAAGCATGCACGATCCTTTTAAGGGCTTGGATTTTTGGAGTGCCCCCAACCCCATGCGATTTGAAAGAGAGAACTATCATTGGGCACCCTTTACCCCATATTTTCTCTCTCTAAGGGTCCATATAATTGTATATTGTTTTCCACTTTTTATGTCCTCCTTAGCCTAAATTTGGGCTAAAGAGATATGGAATTTTCTTCCCACTTGAGCACCCAAAACCTTGTCTAATGCCAAACCCCTTGAACTAGCTTCCAAAGGACCCAAATTTACCTTTGAGCACAGAAGGTAGTCATATTTAAGTGAAGGCTTAGAAATTTTACTATTTTTGGAATCTGATGAGGGGGATGGGGAAGGAGAGGAGGTAATGACATTCAGAAGGGCAAACCCAGGGTACAAAATGTAATTTTGAAGAACCAATGCACGACGAGGGCTAAAATATTCCAAAGCAGGGGGCACCTTCCCCACCGCTAGAGAGCTTAGAAAGGAAGAATACAAGTCCCTAACCATAAAGATTCCTGGGTAGTACATGGGTCAACAGAGGGAGATAAACATTTAACATGTGAAAGATATGAAGGAGAAGAATATGAGAATTTAAACTTATGATAAAACACTTCCAGAATATCCATGGGAGAAGGCACACCTAGAGCGTTGTACTGGTTGACCTTGGGAATGGGACTTGCATTCGTTGTCATGTCCACTGCCTTTTCAAAACCACACTCCTATGACACTAACTTCGCTTCCACCTCTTTTTGAAAGGGGGAAACTAAGATGGAGGCTTGCGAAACTGAGCCTGTAGGTGGCCAACTTCATGGAAACCAAAACACCGGAATGGAACCTTCCAGTAATAAATCCTTTAGATCCAAGAAAAACCACCACACATAAGTTCAATTTCATTTTTAAACCCTCCCTAAAATCAACTTCTATCTGCACCCATTCCCAACGATTGTTTTTTTTTGTGTCCCAATCGTGTTCACAACTAACAAACTTTCCAATTTTTTTCCCAATGTGATTAGCACCACCTCATGCCAAAATACTAGTGGTAGATTTGGAAGAATCAACCATACCTTTGCAAGTAAGAGAGGATCTCTATACAAGTCAAAATTTATATCCCATTCCTTCAAAACTAAACTTGATGGACCATAACTCCATGAATGGTTGAATATTCCCACCAAATATTCCTTCATTATAAACTTGAAAATAAACTTGAAACAAATCTAGCCTCGAGCCAGAGTGTGGTACTCTAGGTGATATCCCAAAACACCAGAACAATTTGAATCTAGCAATACCTTCAGATAAGAGGGAATAATGATTTTATTGCCAAATATGGAAACCGCTGTTCAACCCAACAGATCTAGGATCACACCAATATCCACGTCTACCCCTACCACCATCTTGCTCCTCTCTCGCTTGAACTTCCAACACTTGTTTTTATATTTCAAACTCAGAGACACAAAAATCCGCTTAGGTGCCTCACAAAATGTCTCCATTGGGGAAAACTGGGAAACTTAGTCGAAGACGAACCATCAACATGTATATGGGGAGAAAGAGACTTTGAGAATTCACCACCCAAACCTTTGAGGGAATGTGCATGCATGGGAGGATTAAAGGTTGATGTAAAACCCTAAATTCAGTCTCCCCTCTTAGATTGAACGAAAACTAGTCTTGGAAGACATAAATGTTGGATCTACGCCTCCTAGAATATCACAGTGTTCCAAACAATATTGGACTCTACCCTCCCAAGATGCTATTGACGAATGAAATATTCATTTGTATAGAAAATATCCTTTGTACTTAATCCATTACCATCATAACCCACAACATTTTCTTCCATATGTAATCCCCTCCACTGATATAAAAATAACTTATCTGGACCTATTCATGTCGGGTACTGCGACCCACCTGTTATCCTTGATCACCACTAATACACTTGGATCACCATTGAAACCTAGCTCCATGGTGCCATGCCCTTCAAACCAACGTCGATACCAAGGCTGTAAGGTCCATTGGACACACACACATGGGCGCGCGCGCGCGCACACACACACATATACATACATACATATGTTGATGATGATGATTGTTAATGTTCATTGATATCAAATTTGGTTTATCGTACCTTAAGAAAGATACAAAATTACTTGTTTTGATTTAGAATTTTATTTTTGTATTTGAAAAGTTGTAAGAAAAGCATTCTTAAATTATTGTTGTTAATATTATTTATGTAATGCATTTTTTGGGGGAATTCATTGAGTACTTCCTTTCATTTAAAGGAAGGGACCTAGAGTAAATTAGATTTTTCAAGGTTTAAGGCCAAGCGAATAGTTAACAATTATCTCATGAAGAGAGAAAGCATGCCACAAAGTAGGATTTGAAACCAAACAAGGGAGTATAACAACTTTCATCTCAACCTAGCACTTGAGTTACACACAATTGACATAATATGATATCTATATGTATATAAGTATTATAATATATACAATATTTATGTGTACAAGAATGAGCAATGTAAGAGGGCTCTAGAAGGGGAGGAAAGTGGAGGAGGGGTAGTGGGAAGGGGAAATGAGCAACAAGAGGGGGGTTTGGGATGGAAGGAACAAATAGGAGGGGAGGCAAGTTTGTGAGGGGGGTTGTGGTTTGTTTGGAACTGTCTCCCCGTTATTATTATTATTATTATTAAGTATGTTTTAATATTATTTATTTTTTAAAATTCTTTTTGTTTCGTGGTTTTTAAACTGGTCTTTTAAAAATTCATTCTTTATTATTATTATTATATTTTTAATAATTTAATTTATTATTATTATTTTTAATATATATATTTTTAAATCTAATTTATTTATTTTTTGGGCTTGTTCGTTTATTTTAAATAAAAAAGGAGGGTGAAGGAGGTGTGGGATTCCTTTAAAAAATAAATGTAATCTCTCTCTCTCTCTCTCTCTCTCCACACACACACACACACACACACACACACAAGAAACCCTAATGGGAAATCCTCCGAGTAGTTCCCCATGATCCATGGATGGAAAACGAGGTAAACTATCAGCCTTGATTATGGAGTGATAAGAGGTCTCATGTTTAGCTCATGACAACTTGAGCTAACCCCGAAGTCTCTCTCTGTCTCTACACACACACACACACACACACACACACACACACACGCACACACACCTTTTTTTTAGGCTTAAAATTGCAATTTTTTTTATAACAGGTGCTTTTATTTTATTTTAAATTCGATAGTTCTCCTAGTTTGGTTGTTTTTTTCCTCTATTTGATTTATTTTATGATTTTGTTTTGCAATGGTATTGTGATTTAAAAAAAATTGCGATTTTAAGCCTAAAAAAAGGTTGCCATTGATGAGAAATAAAGTCTCACACTAAACCAACCAGGAAAGAGAAGAAATATTTAAACAAGAAATAAATGAGAATCACACACAATACATATAGATATTACCCTAGAAACCCAAAATGAGGAAAACTAACATTCCTTGAACGAATTGCTCCTTGCAATTGTCTTATTCTTTCAATGAATAAATAGTTACATGACTAATCTTTTTCTACACGTAAGACACAATCACCATCATACTTTCTTGCTTTATGTTGTTTCCCCAAATTTTCTTGGTGAGGGAACAATGCCAAGGCACCCGATGGAAACTTGGGGAAATCCTCCCCACTTTAGGCCTCAAGCCGGTTCTTGGGCCAGATGGGGTAAACCTCAAACTATCACAAACATCACTGCTCTGATTCAGCTCAGAGACAACATTTACCTTAGAGACGACTATTAAATGCATGCTCTAATGACATATTTAAATGATTAGTAAACAAATAAATGTAGGAGAATTAATAACAGTCAAAGAAAGAAACCAACTCTAAATAAACTATCATATCAGGGCCTATCCAATGGGCATCATTGTCCATCATCCAAATATATAAAAATAATGAATGAAATATGCAGAAGAAAGTCTCAAATTCTAGTGGGAGCGGAGTGACAATCCTTGGCACCAATGAATAACATAATATCAGAAACAATAAAGAGGATGGTAGTCTTTAACATTTCACTTAAGAAATAAAATGTATTATGTGTTTATATGACGCCAATAATGTTCATTAAGACATTTTGACATGTCCACCTAAAACCAACAGTTCAACAGTAACGTAAACCCTTGCACAATATTGATATCTGATGAAGATATTCTATATTGCTAACAGGTAGCCATGTATGATGAATGTTGGAAATATTGTTGTCATTGATGTCAAATATAGGGGAAACTATGGATGTCTCTGTGTGTTTGTGAGTTTTTGTGTGTTCACCCTGACTCATGAATGAAGGTGAGATGACTATGTGGGAATAGTCAACCCAAATGAATTTAGGCTACACAGGTATGAGGAGGAGTTGTGCGATTGGAAGCTAGACGAGACGACCTTGTTGAAGGAAATAGAACCATGAATCTTATAAAAATAATCTGAGGGTGAAAAGGAAGATCAAGAATATGTGGAAGGTCTAATTAGGATTGATCTTGGAAATGGAGGGCTTGATGGCCCGATGCCTTGATGGACCAGAGTCCTAGTGGGTAGTGTATACTGAACTAGAGTGAATTCTCAATGAAAAAGTATCCATGTGGCCTGGTGACTTGGTGGACCCAATAGTCCTGGTGGTCCAGTTAGTATATCTCATATTAGATATTGGAATATTGGAGTGTCAGTGCAATGTTGAAGTCTCCGTGGGTCGGTGACCCAGTCGTCTTTGTGGCCCGATGAAGTATACCAGATATTGGGGGTATTAGATAAGATTTTTCGTGCAACTTTAAAGGCTTGGGGGCCCGATGGGCCGATGACCCGATGAAGAATTGTGAACCAAAGTGTTGTAGGAAATATCCCCCTGCGGACATGTTTATCTCTCCTTAGTTCGTTTTTCTTCAACTAAGATAGTTCAAACAAATGGTACCTAACATTCCTAAATTCCATCCATTCATACATGAAATGAGAGAGAAAAGGAGAAGGAGAGAGAAGTACATGTTTACGTTGATTTTCCTCGCTACTTCTTTCCGCTCTAAAGTTGGATTCAAGCTAGCTACAAATGTAGTCTACCTACAAAAGAATAATACTACCCTCCTCTTCTACTAGTTGCAAAAATTTAGGTAAATACTATCCTAATCAAGTTACACTCATTCAAGAATGAATTGAAACAACAATGAAAATGAGGAAATAGTACAAGTTAATATATATAAGAAACAATGGAACTTACAATGGGTTGCAATCTTCCTCCACGCTTCTCCTTTCTAGCCCCTTATGTGCACTGCCAAAATACTCCTGAAGTTTGAGATCAAAAGTTTGATACCTTTCATATGAACCCCTTTTCAACGTTGAGAGGCCTAGTTTATATAGGAGCCTGGGAGGTTTAGCCAACACAGGGAATCAAGGGAATGGTTGAGGATTAGGTGCATAAGGTTGATATTGTTCCTCCTTAGTTTAGGATTGAATTCCCAAAGTAGAATATCTCAAGCTCAAAAGTCACCCCAAACCATAACAACCCAAAGATCCTCAAAACTTATCCCATAGAAAAAGGAGGAATCTGTTAATACTCTCATAATAGGAAAGTCGCTCCCCCAGAGTGGCAGATAGGGAATCCTAGATGCTCCCAAATATTATACCAAGGGGAATCCATGAGGGGAGGTATGCTCCCTATGAATGATAAGGGGGGATTCCTCCTTCAAACTAAGACAAAAATTGAAGGAATAAGTCATGTTTTCAACCTACAAAATGGGGTTTTATTCTCTCTAATGGCTAGGGACGATGACCAAGTGTTTTTCCATGGTGTTGAAGTGATGAAACACAAATGAAAAAATTAGGAAAGTGTCATTTTGGAATTACAACACTCAACAACACAACTGTACATAAGTGCGACAATTAATAAAAAAAAGTGGCATAAGTGTGACACTTAGTACGACTCTAGGCAGTGTGAAAATTTCACGTATAACAAATTTCCCCCTAAAATGTGAGGTCAAAAGAGATGTTGATGGATGAAACTCTTTACACATGCGGGGGTGATGGAATAGGATATCTGGATGGAAGCCACAAACAAACATAAAAAAGTATATATATAAATCATCCCAAGGTAGGCATACCCATGCTCGGTACAAGGTAACTCAAAGCATGGCTATCAACCAATACATTGCAGATACATGAAAGTACTGACTAAGGATATGGCCGCTAAACATATAATGTGGATCCATATTCGATGACTCAATCAAGTCATAGCCATGAAAGAATGCAATGTGGAGCTATGATATGACAAAACAACATAGCCACAAACCAATACAAAGTGGATCTATGTAACAATGTATAAAAATTCTCTCCATCGCAACTTGGGTTAGACATATAACACTGGTAGGTGCTTGAAAATTTCCCAGGGTATTCATATAGATACCTAACTAGTATGGTTCTATCCATTTGAATAGATGTATTGATGTTGGACATGGTAGAAACCACTTGATTACCATTCATTAATGTATACTGTTAACAAGTGCAAGGGAAATCACCAATAATGAAAATGATTCCCAAGGTACCCTAGTACATTCCAGAGAATGTGAATAAATGAGTTGAATTCGAACATCCAAGGAATAATTTGATCAGAGGTCAATAAATTAAACCTATTGTCAAATGTGAGGAAACCTGCCATTGAGGCATGCAGACTCCAAGGTACTAATTGGTTTCTAAGTCTAATTCTTGGATAATGAGTTGGATTCGACAGGAATAGACCTATCGAAGGAGGGCCATGATGTATCCACCATCAACGACATGAAACAAATGTAGGATAGTGATGAATAGTGATGAATAAAATGGGGACAACCTTACATGGGTATGAATACTACAAAGTGGTTGTAAGGTTGATACTTCCCTTGAACATTGTGCGACACGAAAATTTACTTGGAAACATTTGACTCAAGGAGGCAAGGATCCAAGAATAATGTGATGATCACCATAGTGTGACGACAACCAAAGGTTCTCTTAGAAGGATTCAAAAGAGTATGATGACGCATAGAGCATGGCGACAACCAAAATTTCTCTTCGAATGATTCAAAGAGTATGATGACACATGGAATTCGAATGATTTGGAGAAAAATAGATTACCAAACTGTATGACATAATGTAGACATGTTCCATGTTTAAGAGTGACAAAGAACTTCCATAATGTTTCAAAAACTTGACCCACTTCCCAAATTCCCCCCCCCACCCAGATAGGCGAGTACCTATTTTTTTTTTTAACGAGCTCGAGGAGGATAAAAAATGCTCATTATAACTCATCTTTGATGAGTCCTGTCTTCACATGTTTAAAAAACCTAAAGAAGGAAGAGTTAGTTCCCATATGGGTCCTTCACTGTATAATTTTATGAGCCCAGGGAAGGGAAACTCGATGGTCTTTTCATATTTATAGAGTCTGAAAATATTTAGAAAGAAGACTCCAGATGGAATTTTTCGTAAGTTTAGTCTCCTAAGCCTGAAAAAGTATAAAATAATACTCAAGAGAACTCTCTTAACCAATATGGTTAGGGTGTTCCTTTTTCGTAAATAGTTTGATGAGACCGAAAAAGAGATAAAATATCACTCAATAGACGTGCTTTCAAATTCACTTTAATGAGTGTGAAAGACAACAATATCACTCATTAATCTTTTCAATTTTAAGGAGTTTGAAAAAGAGATTAAAGGAATCTCCAATAAGGTCCTTTTTTCGTATTTTAGTCTTTTGAAGCCGAAAATAGGGTAAACCAAACATCGAAATACGCTCTTTAAAATCCTTTTAACGAGCATGAAATGAGACAATCTCACTCGATAATATTTTCATGTTTAGGAAGTATGAAAATAACTTAAAGGAGACTCCAAAGAGTTCCTTTTTCGTATATATTCTACGAGTCTGAAAAAGTGATAAAAGTATACTCGGTAACCTATTCTCATGTATTTACAATCACGAGAAAGAACAAAGACTGAGCTCTATAACTTATTCTCATGTATTTATGAGCACGATAAAGAATAAATACTAAGCTCGGGATTGGTTGCATTTTTACACAAGTTTGAAAACAAAGTAAAACTATGCTTCGATAGGTTTCATTTTTTTGCGAACTTGAAACTAGAAAATAAACTATGCTCATAAGTGGTTTCATTGTTTAACGAGCTTAAAACCAAAAACTAACTGTGCTCGAAACTGTTGGAGTTACTTCACACACACATAAGATTTATTTTTCCTAAGGTTTTTCTTTTTTTATTAGTTATAATTAGTCATTATCCAGGCTCCTATAATTTAGGGGAGAATATTCCACTTGAAGAATATTATCTTTCAGTTGACACTTCAGTTTGACTAGTTGAGTTGAGTTTAGATGCTGCATTGGTTTTGTCACCATGCAACATTGGGATCATCACCATGATAATTAAAACTTGCCTTGGTATCATCACCAGAGTCGTGCATTAGCCTTGATTCCCTGAGTTAACTCCTCACTACTCTCTGTTCAGTCAGTTAACTAAAGACTAGTTAACTCAACTAGGTGGTTGTTCACTCCCGTAACTACCTGTGAGACTAGACTAGGTGGCATTTCACTCTCGTAACTGCTGGTGTGTATCCAGATCACTCTAGACCACCACTATGGTGCATTGGTTATCCTCCAGTTGAACTCATTGAGTTTTATAGAGTATATCATGTGTAAATTATTCATTATTCAGAACGGTTAATGAGAATTCTTTCATTCTTTCTCTCCTTCTTCTTCTTTCTCCTATTCTCTCTACAATTGTGTGTATAATTGTTTAGCTAGATATATTATATGTAGGTTCAACACATTTACATGGTATCAGAGCTGACGGACTACTAAGAAAAAGATACACCAAAATCTTTTTGCAGGTACAAAAGATTGAAGACAACGGAAAGATGGAATTCCAAAAATAATTCATTCTTACACCTTACAACTATTTTGCATGGAAGGAGAAAATATCCATACATCTCCGAACCAAAGGGTTGTACAGCTTAACCTTGAATACAGATACAGAAACAACATCAGCCATATAAAAATCCAAGTAATTAAATCACATGGATGAGGCACTCAAAATAATTTGCAGTCTTATTTCTCCCGATCTCCTTTTTCATATATCTTCCTGTAAGACTCCCAATGAATCCTGGACCACCTTGGAAGGGATTTTTGGCAAACATGATGAGATGAGGGGACACATTCTAGAGGTGGAGCTTCTCACATTGGATCCAAAAAGCTTCGACAATATCCAAGATTTCTTTACAAAATTTAAGGATCTACTGTCACAACTAAAAGCTTGCAGGGTTGATAAATTGAAGGAGGAGAAACAAATGGTTCTCACCATTCTCTCCAAGCTTGGTCCCAAATTATCTGTATTCATATCTACATTCCATACTGTTAGATTCGCCTCTGGAGCCACCTGGAAGATGCCTTCTCTTGAGGACTTTATCGAATCCCTGACACAAGAGCAAATCAAGCTCATCAACATGGGCACAATCAAAGGCCCAAGGGTGCATGCACTCACTATGCATGATGGAAGCCGCAAATATTAGAAATCTAAAGATAAATATAAACGAAAATCTCATGCACATCTGAAGAAGGAAGGGTACACAAAACCCTTCACTGATGCCTCCAGTTCCAAAGGGGAAAAAGGAAGAAAAAGGGAGAAATGCGTGTATTGTCACAAAGGATTCCATCCGAAATCCTTTGTCTCGAATACTTCAGCAAAACAACCTTGGATATCGCATCCCCGAGGGTGCAAAGAAGAAGAAGGCAAAATATTTGAATTCCAAGAAAGTCAATTCTAGATATGCCTTGATTGCAATCAACTCCTCTCTCGATGCTTGGATCGTAGATTCAAGAGAATCACATCACATGGATGCCTTAGAAGTAGTATATTCTTCATTGGATGCATGCAAAGGTCCTCCTATTCTGATGGGGGACAACTCTTCTGTCGAAGTCACCGACAAAGGAAGGATTGAACTCACCAATGGAAGCTTTGAGAATGTGCTGCACATTCCTAAAATTTCTATCAACCTTCTCCGCGTGTATTAGATGACGAATTCCGACACCAGAAAGAAAGTCATCTTCACACCAAATTCCGTGGACATCTACAACATGAAAACCAACTCTAGGGTTTATACCAGTGAGGTAAATCACCAGTCGAGATTGTATACATTTTCTGAATTCATTGAACCTGATTCTGCTTTATTGCTTACTTATGTTGTTGAAAGTAGTAGGATATGGCATGAAAGGTTTGGACATTTGAATTTCAGATACATGCAACAACTTAGCAAGCACAAATTAGTTTATGGTATACCAGACATCCATTTCTCCAAGGGAGTATGTGAGGGATGTGTTCTCGGAAAACACCCTCAAGAGAAATTCGACAAAGGAAAGTCTTAGTGAGATTCCACACCTTTAGATATGATTCACAGTGACCTTATGGGTCCCTTTACTCATCCATCCATCAACAAAGTGAGTTTTTTCTCTCATTTTTTTGATGACTTCTCACGTTTTAATTGGATCTACTTTCTCAAGAAAAAATCCGAGGTCTTTCAAGACCTTAAAGATTTCAAATCCTTGGTTGAGACACAGTCCGAAAAGAAGATCAAAGTCCTCCAAAATGATAATGGGGGAGAGTATGTGAATCATGAGATCCACAATCTTTGCCATGAGGCAGGGATTCAGTTGCAACACATAGTTCCCTATACTCTGCAGCAAAAAAAAGTTGCTGAGCGGAAAAACCAATCTCTAAAAGAGATGGCATCTTGCATGATGCATGCAAAGTAACTACCACAAAGACTATAGGCTGAAGCACTTAACTGTGCAACATACATCCAAAACATATCTCCCCATAGATCTGTCAAGGATAAGACCCCCTACGAGGCTTGGAGCGGCCTCAAACTGGAAGTGACCCACTTTTGCAGTTTTGGTTCACGTGCATGGGCCCAGATTCCCTCTGAAAAGAGGAAGACACTTGATCCACAGAGAACTAAGTGCATTTTTGTTGGATACCTCGAAGGCGTGAAGGGATAACAACTTATTAATATTTCCTCAGACCAACTCATCATTGAGCTTAGTGTCCAATTCGAGGAAAGTGTCTCGCATGTACCTCAACAATCACATGCATACACCTTCACTCTTCCACCTATCTGAGATGATGAGCATGCACATGTCAACTCTTCTTCAGATGAGAGTTATGATTTAGAGGAATCAGATGATTCATATTCAGAGTCAGTACAGTTGGATGCAGAGTCAGAGAATATAGATGCAGTTGCAGAGCTAGTGCAGAGGCCCAAGTGGGCACATACTACTCTTCAGTATGCAGGGGATCTTGTTGGTGATCCAACTGATACTAGGAGGACTCGATTTGATTTCGAGTAGCCTCATGTTTCACTCACTACCACTGAACCATTTCCCTCCAGGTATCTTTTCTTGGTTCAATCTTCAGATCCACAGTCTTATGGCGAGGCTGCTGGAAATCCCTTTTGGGAATCCACCATGCAGGAGGAGTACAACTCCCTCCTCGAGAACCAGACTTGGGATATGGTTCCCCTTCCTTTTGGGAGGAAACTTGTCAGATGCAGATGGGTCTACAGGACCAAGAGCACAACAGATGGACATATCAGCAGATACAAATCCAGGCTTTTCGCCAAAGGGTTTCAATAGGTTCATGGTATTGACTATGATGAGACCTTCGCTCCAGTAGCGAAGATGGATTCCATACAATTGGCACTTTCCATTGCGACAACCAAGGGATGGGAAGTCCATCAGATGGACATGAAGAATGCATTTCTTCACGGTGATCTCTTTGAGGAGATCTACATGGAGCATCCCTAGGGATTTATGTAGGACTCATATTTGGTCTGTCGATTGAAGAAGTCTCTTTATGGCCTCAAGTAGGCTCCGAGGGCATGGTATGCCAAGATGGACTCCTACATTTTTTCATAGAACTTTGTACATTGTAAATCAAACCTGAATGTATACATGCTCAGGATGGCTGATTCACTTCTACTTTTAGCTCTGTACATTGATGATTTGCTGATCACCGGGTGCTCGACTTCAGCGATTGCTGTAGTCAAGAGGATTCTACATGACATGTTTTTGATGATGGACATGGGTCCACTACACTTCTTCCTTGGACTCAAGATTAGTCAGGATGCATCAGGCATCAAACTATCTCAGGCCAAGTATGCACGAGATCTCCTTGAGAGATTTCACATGACAAACTGTAAGTTTTCTCCGAATCCTTTCCTATTAGGAGTCAAACTTGAGGATGGCGGGGAGACTCCACTAGTTGATAGCACACTGTACATACAACTAGTGGGGATCTTGTTGTATCTCACACACTCCAAAACATACCTCTCATATGCAGTTGGTGTAGTTTCCAGGTTAATGCAGGAGCCACATGAGCTACATTGGAAAGCTGCAAAGCGTATCCTTCGATACGTACAAGGCACCTATCACCTTTGGGATTCATTATGAAACATACTTTACATTAGATCTCATCGGGTTTACTGATTTCGACTGGGTTGGTGATAGCATTGATTGCAAGTCCACATCTGGTTACTCACTCAGTATTGGTTCAGGGCCTGTCTTTTGGTCGAGCAAGAAGCAAGATGCCATTGCTCTATCTTCAGCCGAGGCAGAGTACATAGGGGTAGTTAACATAACCATTCAGGCTATGTGGCTACAATATTTTCTCACTGAGTTGGGAATTTAGTTTCATCGACCGGTCGTCATCTAGTGTGACAACCAGAGCACTCTGAAGTTCTGCAGAGGTCCATTTTAGAGGTAGCATACGAGGCATATCAAGATCCACATGCACTACATCTAGGACTTAGTACATGAGGGGATCATTGACCTACAATTCTGTCCTTCAGCAGAACAAACGACAAACATATTCATCAATACCTTCACTGAGTAGAAGTTCCATTCTCTACGAAGTTGTCTTGGAGTGAAGGACACAGTTTCCTAACAACTGTAGTTCTTCTTTTTACATACATTGTACCTTGAGGGGGATTTTTTCCCATGAGGTTTTCCCTCTTTCCTCACTTTATTTTCAATGTATCTTTTGTACTTGGGTACCTAACATGGCCTCGTTGCCGAGACCCGATCTTTCTTTTCACCATAGTGATGTTCAGGGTGGGTGTTGGAGTTACTTCACACACACCAAGGATTTCTTTTTCCTAAGGTTTTTCCTTGTTTATTATTTATAATTAGTCATTATCCAATCTTCTATAATTTAGGGGAGAATATTCCACCTGAAGAATATTATCTTTCAGTTGACACTTCAGTTTGACTAGTTGAGTTGAGTTTAGATGCTGCATTGATTTTGTCACCATGCAACATTGGGATCATCACCATGATAATTCAACCTTGCCTTGGTATCATCACCAGAGTGGCGCATTAGGCTTGATTCCCTGAGTTAAATCCTCACTACTCTCTGTTCAGTCAGTTAACTGAAGACTAGTTGACTAGTTAACTCAACTAGGTGGCAGTTCACTCCCGTAACTGCCTGAGAGACTAGACTAGGTGGCAGTTCACTCTTGTAACTGTTGGTGTGTGTCCAGATCACTCTAGACCACCACTATGGTGCATTGGTTATCCTCCAGTCGAAATAATTAATTTATACAGAGTATATTATGTGTAAATTATTCATTATTCAGAACGATTAATGAGAATTATTTCATTCTTTCTCTCCTTCTTCTTCTTTCTCCTATTCTCTTTGCAAACGTGTGTATCATTGTTTATCTATATCTATTCTGTGCAAGTTCAACACATTTACAGGAACTTCCCAACATAATTTCAAAAGTTTTCTTGGGAGGATACCCATGGGTGGTTGGTACTTTTCCCCTAGCTTGAGAAACTAACATCTTAACTCCAACATGATAACCATAGGCTAGATACATGCCCCCCAATATTCATTTCATTCACCAACTCTTCACCTATCACCAATTTCTATACCATAATAGACTGCTAGTTACTAATAGAAAATGTTCACCCGATAGGGAGGAAGAAAGAGGATCAACTGACACAGGTTGATGAAATGAAGGTTCAGGTACGAGTTCTAATGAAAGACTCGACGCAATGGGAGAGACAATTGTTTCATGTTTTAACGAGCTTGACACAGGAAAAGAACCATGCTTATAAGGATCTGTTTCATTTTTTAATGATCTTGACACAAGAAAATAACTATGCTCATAACATCTGGGTTCGATTCCCAGACCTCTATTTAATTTTTTAACGATCTTGCCACAAAGAAGAAAAACTATGCTCTTAACTCTCTTCTTGATCATGGCTTCCAAGAGGACATTGTTATGGAAGGAACATAGGTCAAGGGATTGACCTTGATCATGGCTTCAAAGAGATCTTCGTTGGACAGAAAAATATTTCTCTATAAAGGGTACATATGAAGGGCCACAACATGGGTAATGAGATTAGACTTTAATATCCCTATTGAAGAGATTCCCATGTCAACTATCGAATATGAATCTAAATAAGATGAGCATGCAATGAGAGGCTTAGTTTCTTCAACAGTTGAAAGCGTGGGATGTGTCGCCACATATTTAACCTGTGGCGGGGGTGATACCAGTTGCACATAAGGACCATTTAGAGAAGGTGAGTGGATGGTAGTAAAAGTAGGACCAACAAACAAACACTTATCGATAGTCACAATTTTTCCATTATGAGGGAATGATGTCACTCGAAAGAGAGTGAACATGGTAGATTTCATGGAATAGACATAATCTCACCCAAGGAGAAAATTAAAATCCAAGGGGTCATGAACTAACATAACAACAATATAGATGGTTTTCCCTCCTAAAGTAACATGCAATTGCGGAAGGATCCCTAAAGGTTCAGTGATTCATTTGTTAAAAGCTAACAGATTCTAGGTGACCGACACAAGCCGAGGACAAGCTAAATCTTTCCAAGCAGTTGAGGATAGAATACTAACGAAAGCACCTTCATCGACAATAGTGTTAGGAACATCCCTACCACAAACCTGAACAATGATTTGGAAAGGTACGTAGGAAGGAAGACGAGGTACAATTATCCCATGCCAATAAAAAAGAATGGCCTCACTTCTTGGAGGGGGTTCCAAAGTAGAAGGATAAATTCCCCCTTGTATGGAAGAATTAGTATTAACAAGGAAAACATGAGCGATATCGAATTCACTCTCTAATGGGAGAGTGGGATCGACCGAGGATGGGATCAGATCAATCACTTGGATTTTAATCTTCAAGGGAAGAGCGTGATCAACCGATGATGGGACTGGATCGACCAATTGGTGAACGCCACTCTCTAAGGGAAGAGTGGGATCGACCGATGATGGAGTTGGAATGACCTATTTGAATTCAATCTTCAAGGGAAGAGTGGGATCAACCAATGAGGGAGTTGAATCGATCTCTTGAACTTCTCTCTTCCTGGGAAGAGTGGGATCAACCAGCGATGGACTTAGAATGACCACTTTGAATTCACTCTTCAAGGGAAGAGTGGGATCAAACGATGAGGAAACTGGATTGACCACTTTATAAACCAATGTTAGGTCGGGAGAGAGCTTACAGGAAGCAGTTGGAAGTTGTGGCTGTGAAACAATCATGTCTTCCAAAATTTTTGAGGCTTCATTCATACAGGGGAAAAGGTGAGTTTGATGACTACCTTCACATAACCTACAAATAAGCTTGAATCTACTTTTCTTTTCCCCAACTTTAATTTTACTAGTTGATGGTTGGTTACTAGCATGACCTGCAGAGGATGATGACACAGGTTGTTTGGAACTTGTGGACCACACCTCTAAAGCCTTGGGAGTACCAGGGAAATCCTTAAGAAGGTGGTCACTATTACAAAGCCTACAAGGGAATTTGGGTTTGTGAGTTATCTTGGTAGGCTTATGAACCTCATCAATATTCCCATACTGATTGAAAATAACTGGTTGATTGATTCCAACATGTCCTTCAGTTGTTGGAAGTTTGGCCCCTTTCTTATTTTTCTTCTTTTTAATCTTCCTTTTCTTCTTCTTCTTATCCACCTGGTTACTAGCTTCAAATATTGCACCAGGCGAAGGAGAAGAAAGGGAAGAAGACACAATAGGAAAAGAAGGCGAAGGGTCAACATAAGGTGGATATTCTTGTGGTGAGGGGCTTGCATTTGAAGGACCAGGAGTATTCGAGATCACTGGAGTGGAAACAACCATACCGGTAACCCGACAGTAAGTCTAGGAAGACTCAATGTGGAAATATAAGGAAGACAAATGTTTCCAAAAGAAGGAAAAATGAAAGGTTCCCAAGGAAAATGGGTTCCTTCGTTGGTATTTACAGGAACTGATGCCATATATCTAGACTCAACCTAAGGCCCACTAGGGAAAAAAACATCACATGCTAAAAAATATAGGAAGTAAACATACAAACAAACCTTCCCACAATGAAACCACTAGTTGGTGATGAAATCCAATGTCGCAGGATCAATAGGAAAATGGGTGGAGATAGGGCGGATGGAACAATTACATTGATGACCTGCTTAATGGACTTACACCTTGGTGCAAGTTCCCACATGTTACAACTGTGGGTTACCCTCCAAGGAGCCCGAGTGAGTTTGACCAACATATGTTCTGGGTACAACAAATAATTTCTCCTTCATCGTCACCTTGTGTATGAACCCTAAAGATTATGGCCACTAAGGCTACCACTTACAACAACAAAATCCTTGGGAAATAGTCGATAGTCGGGTATACATGCAAGGGCACGGAAGAAACCTGAAATCCTCTTGAAAGGTGCCTATGAACAAGGTGTGAACCTCCCAAGTGATCTCCAAGTGTCTAACAACACCGTTTGTAATACCTACAGACCACTCCACCAAGACCACCGAAGTGGGGTTAGTTATTGTGTTGGCCCCAATGTGACCTCGTGATTGACCCTTGTGTGAGAAGGGCTGCCCATAACAGTGATGTGGAAAATGGATTTCTCTCCCTAAATCAAGATTCTATGTTTGTTTTATAGCTTTGGAAAGTTATATTCACCATCTATTCCAAATCCCTAGAACTAATCTAATGTAGGTTTGCAGAACCCTATAAATAAAAGTCTCTACATATATTTTAATTAGTGCTTTGATTTTATGGTTGTTTGTTACTCAAAGGTATGGAACTGAAATTGATGATATTTGGACTCGACTCTTAAAACCATGCAAAATGAAAATGGAATTCAAAAATTTCAATTTCTATGAATGCTAACTATGGAAAGGAGAATAGTATTTTTTCCATTCCCCAAATGCATAAATCCACTGCGATGCAGCAAAAAAAAAATTCCTTAATCCCAAGAAGATGTTCAAGACAATGCTACTAGGTATAATGCCATCAAATCCATTTTGTTTGGTTCCAAAATGCAATGCAATCAAATATAATTTCTTAATGATTATTTACTTTCAAATTAAATGAAAGGGTTCAAGGATGATATAGATAAGAACTCAAAGCAGAAAGAATATCCAAACAAAGACGCATTCACAAGCTCAAAAAACTGAAAGAATCAAACATAGAAATGAACTCTAACACTCATTCAAGAATATAGTTTGAAAAAAAACAGTCACTCTAAAAAGGGATTTAAAACCAACAGATTTGAGATCGATTGATGTTGCAATAGACCCTAAAATATTCAGGATTGACTTTATGGATCAACAATTGCCAAAAAGAATACTAAAATAATAGGGTATGGTGCACTGTGTTGTCTCCAAGTTAATGAAATAAGATTTCAAAACTGACAAGAAAAGAACTTGAAAGCTTTTAGGAAGCAACAAACAAAATTCTAATGATTGGACAATCAGCCAAAAATCAGAACCACTGATAATCAAAACTGCATCCAAGGATAAGATGAAACTTGAATGTTATACCTTTCACAACTTGATCCAAGACCGTAGGGTATCAAAAGAAAAAAGAGTGATATAAATAAACCTTTAAGACAAAACAAAGTCCTAATCAATATAACATGGATCTGAGGCCTCATCCTAAGTAAAAAAGGATCAAGAAACATAGAGGAAAAGGGAAAAAAATCAGTCCCAAAATAAGGGGGATGCTCCTATAATCAAGCAGACATGGTTTCCAAAGGGAGGAGGACGCTCCCTAATACACTATCAAAGGGAGTATAGGATTATCCTAAGGATTTAAATAAGGGATGTCCCTAAGGAAATGACACTTTGTAGTCCACTAGGGGGGCGGGTCGAAGCTCTAAAAAAGAAAAAAAGTGCTCTAGTTTAAGTGAAATTTAGTCCAAACTCAGTAGAAAACTAACAAAAGAATTTTAATATAACAAGAATTCAAATCAACGATGCAAAAGGAAAGAGGATAAAAACCAAGGAAACACTTATTCCCCAGTATGGTCACCAAAATATGTTGTGGGAAATATCCCCCTACAGACAGGTTGAACTCTCCTTATCTGGGTTTTCTTCAAATAAGACAATCCAAACAAATGATACCTAACATTCCTAAATTCCATCCATTCATACATGAAATGAGAGAGAAAAGAAAAATGAGAGAGAAGTATATAATTACGTTGGTTGTCCTCTCTACTCCTTGCTACTCTAAAGTTGGATTCAAGCCATCTTCAAATTTAGTCTACCTGCAAAAGAATAAGACTACCCTCCTCTTCTACTAGTTGCAACAAGTTAAGTAAATACTATCATAATCAAGTTACACTCATTCAAGCATGAATTGAAACAACAATCGAAATGAGGAAATAGACCAGGTTAATATATATAAGAAACAATGGAACTTACAATGGGATGAAAGCTTCCTCCATGCTTCTCCTCTCCATCCCTTTATGTGCACTGAAAAAATACTCCTGAAGTCTGAGATCAAAAGTTTGATACCTTTCATATGAACCCCCTTTCAACCTTGAGAGGCCTAGTTTATATAGGAGCTTGGGAGGTTTAACCAACATAGGGAATCAAGGGAATGGTTTAGGATTAGGTGCATAAGGTTTATATTATTCCTCCTTAGGTTAGGATTTAATTCCCAAATTATAATATCTCAAGCTCATGAGTCACCCAAAACCATAACAACCCAAAGATCCTCAGAACTTATCCCACAAAAAAAGTAGGAATCGGTTAAAACTCTCTTAACATGAAAGACACTCCCCTAGAGTGGCAGATAGGGTGTCCTGGACACTCAAAAATAGTCTACCAAGGGGCATCCATGAGGGGAGGGATGCTCCCTATGCATGAGAAGGGGGGTGTCCTCCTTCCAATTAAGCCAAAAATTGAAGGAAAACGTTATGTTTTCGACCTCCAAAATGGGTTTTTCTTCTCTCTAATGGCTAGGTATGATGAAAAAGTGTTGTTCCATGTTTTCTGAGTGATGAAACACAAATTCAACACTTAGGAAAGTGTCATTTTGAAATTACGACACTCAACAAAGCAACTATACATAAGTGTGACAATTAATGAAAAGGTGACATAAGTGCGACACTTAGTATGACACTAGGCAGTGTGGAAATTTCACGTATAACACAAAGAAATCGATGAATCCTAACCATTGATAAAAGAGATCAATGACTAATATTGAAGTAAATAGATTGGGTTAATTTTTAAAATTCGAAGTGAGAAGGTGGACTAGTGGGATGGTGCCCCGGTAGTCCGCAATCCTAATAGTCAATACATAGTGTAAACAAGATCACATAGGGGTTGATGATCAAGTAAGTCCAATTCCTGGCTATATTGGTGGTCCGGTGACAGTTAACTAGACCAAGGTAAAAGGTTAAAGGTGTATGGTTGAAGTTCTGGGGGCCCGGTGGGTCGATTTCCTGGTAGCCTGGTTAACGTTTTTGTGAACTGATCGACCCTGCGAATTGATAGTCAAGAATTAATCTATGACCCATTCGATGATGGATGATATTTAAGGGGTGTGTTATGTGTTTAAAGTCCCAATGTTCTGGATGGAAAACTATATATCGGTATATTAGATACCATACTGGGTTAAAAGGATAAAGGCATAAGTTCATAGTTTTAGGGGGACGGTATCCTAATACTCCGATGGTCCAGATAACTTAGTGAACTAATTGACCTTTTATATCAACGATAGAGATATACTCCATGACTCATCGGATGACTGTTAAGAATTAATATTTGTGTTGTGACCAATGAATAGATTGCATGCAAAATCGAAGGAGATTAGGACTGATTTCAAAGGATTGTTTGCAACCTGATTTTAAGGAAGAGTCAAGGGATCCGGAGCTGACCTTGTGAGCACGATTTTTGGCATAAAGACAAAAAATTGGATACATGGGATCGATGTATAAATAACAATGTTGTGATAATTTTGATGGTGTAAGTTAAGAGAGATGTGAAGTTGAGGCTCTGAGGTTTGAGGGTTCTAGAGAATGAAAGAGAGGGAAATGTAATCATATAAGGGTGGAAAGGAGGTGCGAGGTCAAACATAGAACATTTGAATTCACATTGATTGTGAACAGGTGGATAATTTTATGGTAACTACAACAAATATAGAGCAACTGTCGAAGTAGCATATTTGTGCAGGTGGAAGCGTGAAGTGAGATGAATTTGAATAAATGACAATTTTTGATCCAGACATAAGATATGAAGATTGATATCATAAACAAGTTGGTTCTTGCAAGGTATCTAAAACAAGTTGGTGCTTGCAAGTATTGTAACTATAGGTTTGTTCCTACATGTGTTGCTGAGTTGGTTTTCAGGTGAAGGGGTTGGTGTCTCTTTCAAGTTGGTGCATGTAAACATTGTAATAGATTGGTGTCTGTAACATGTTGTTGTCTAGAAACATATTTTAATAAAAGGTTTTTGTGGTTTTCTCCCACGTCAATTCTTTGTGTACTATGCACTATATGTCTGGATACATTTCTCATTGACTTCTTATGATGATAAAGTTATGAAATGATAAGTATATTATAGTAAAAAGAGTAAAAACAGTCTTATACAGATTCACCGCCCCTCTTAGTATAAGTAAGTGTGCCAACAATTGGTATCAGATTGGGTTCCTTCAAGAACAATCTAACCACTGGAAGGTGAATCCCCATAACACACATGAACAAAAAAGAAGGTTTCTCTACAAATAGAGTTCCATTAATTGATGGATAAAATTATGCATTATAGAGAATTAGAATGAGAACTTATCTGATGGCCCTTGGGTTTGAAATTTGGAGTGTAGTTAAGAATGGTTACACAACTCCAATAACTCCACCTGTAGATACAACTAGAAAACAATTGAGTGACAATAATGCTAAATCCATGAATGATTCTGTGTGTTATGGAAGACTCATAATTTATCAAAGTCATGCATTGTGTTTCAAAAAAAAAGACGTGGGACAAGTTACATAATATATATGAAGGGGATGACAAGTTAAAAAATGACAAATTATAAACACATAGATTACAATTTAAGAGCCTTAAGATGAATGATGAAAAGAGTATTGCAACCTATTTTCTTTGAGTGGATGAGAATGTCAACACTATCAGAGGATTGGGTGAAGAGGTTAAATAAACCATCATTGTGCAAAAAGTGCTTAGGTCACTTCCCTAAATATTTGATCCCAAGATATCTTCCATTGACGAAATAAAGGTCCTAGACAATATGACAATGGATGCGTTACGTGAAATCCTCACTGCATATTAAATGAGAATAGTGAAGGATAAGAAATTAAATCCATCAAGGAAGGAAGAAACATTCAAGGCATCAAATAAGACGAAGACAAAAAAATACAAAACAAGTGACAACTCAAATAGTGAATCAAATGTAGAAGAAGCCAACTTTGTTAGAAATCTCAAGAGAGGATCAAGCAAATACAAATGCAAAAAATTGAAATAGCAATGAAAAAAAAGATTCCATCTTAAAAAATTATAAGAAGGGAAAGATTGAAAAGAGAAGAAATTTCTAGAAACTAAATAAGAATCTATATACCAATGAGGACAACATCTCTTCTGATGACAGTGATAGTGAAATCGAAGAGATTCTCTTCATGGCCCTAGAAACACAAACTGATGTCCTAGAAAACAAAAACACATATTTAAAAGAAGAAGACAATCTTGAGTTTGCTGTAGAAGTGGATATTGAAGGAGAGCTCATAATTGCTCTAAATGAAATAGAGAGTCCGAGGAACAAGAAATGGATACAAAAGAAGTAGCTGAAAAAGTACATAAAATAAATATTTTGTACAAAAGAAAGCTTTGATGAAATTGAAAAAATTATCATCAACCTAAAAAATCAAGTAGAAGAGGCAAAGAGAATTGAATAAGTTTTGAGAGCTCAACTAAAAGAAAAGGAAGATGCTTGAAGAAGTCTAGAATATGAAATAGTTTATTTAATAAAGGAGTTGGAGAAATAAAATACCAACATGAAATTTGAAAAGAGCTCTGCAACTCTAGATGAAATTCAGAACTGTCAAAGATCACCAATTGACAAGACTTGTCTTGGCTATAGTGAGAAGAAGGAAACTGCTAAAGAAGACTCAACCTCCTCAAAACAATTGAGTGAAGGAAAGACCAAGAGTTATGGTAATGTGATAAAAAATCCTATCAAGGTTGAAGACAAGAGGATGGAAATACATAATGTTCCATAGGAGACAAATCTTCCTCACAAAGACATAATTAGGAATACTTTTCCATAAAGATGGAATTATACAATCATGTACCAAAATCTTTTTTCTGGCTATTGTTACTCTTGCAATGGTTTTCGTCACAAAGCTATAGATTGTAGAATAAATGCAAACAACAGTTACATGAGGAAAAATAACAGAGACGCTATGGATTCTCGAGAACAAATTACAACTCTTTTTCCCCTTTATTAAATTATAACATTATATGTTATCTACCTGGCTATGAACAACCATCTCTACCTGGCATTGAAATTGAATCAATTTCACTTTGGACGGGCAGACATTCAACAACACTTGCTTAAAGATTCATATAAATTCAATAATTATGGGCATATAGAAAAGTGTTGACAAGTAGAAATGGTCCGTTCAATCATATGAAGGAAAACGCTCGATGGAAATTCCCAATTAGATCCACTCTCATTTGGGATAGCGCTTCCGACCAGATTTTGGCCTGTTTACTGTTCTAACTAATAAACTGACTAATATGAATCTAAGAATTGAAGGTTCTCAGATGAAATAAAAAATAATAACTTTAACTGACTATCTCTAACACTAAGATGAGTGAATTAATGATCTAAAATGTAGGGCATAATCTATTTTAACCTATCCTTTCCTGATTAAGAGAAGTCTAAGAAATAAGTATAGTGTAAGGTGATATTACTTGTAAAAAAAAAGTTCGTATGAAAAGAAATATTAACAAGTAACGAAGTGATTAAGTACAATCAATAAAATCAATTAGTAAGATGAATCACGAGCTTGTTGTACTCATTCATGACATAAAGATAATAGTGAGTGTAAATAAAAACATATTAACCTAGAATAAATTCATAGATCAACATACATAAACTCCATAAACATATATGCATAAAATTGAAGAGTCATTTTCATACACATAAATTCCATCATCCCTATAAATGTCTCATGTTCTTTCATTCATTCAACATTAATAGTACCAATTGTTTTACAAAAAGAAACAAGAGCCCTTTTCCTTGTATATTCATCCCATTTATAGAATCCTAATGGGATCGCTCCATCCTCTGAACGATGGAGCGAGCCCTTTTTTAATCGTTGACGTTGCAAAAATTTTGCTTGCTAATTTTGTGCCAAAAAATATGGGATCTTTGCTGCCAAGTGTCCAATGTTGGTTTTATGTCCATGATATGCTTCTAAAAACCCCGCAACTGCTGATTAGTTGCTGGAACCTCGCATTAGTTTCCTCCATTCCTCGAATTGTTGAATACTGTTATCAAATCCGTTGCATTTGGAATGCTGATATCAAATATTCCAAGGTTGAAGATCATAATAACCAAATACCATTTATGCCTGGGAGCTCCAAAAATACTTGTTCCACCTTGAAACTAATCACCCATGATTAGCTGCAAAATCATGCCACTGTAGGAAAATCTTTCTAAGAATTGGTGAAGCCATTTGCTACTAGATTAACATCATCACTATCGAATTTCCAAATGAAATTTTCAAGT
Source organism: Picea engelmannii (assembly GCA_009831015.1). Taxonomy (NCBI): domain Eukaryota; kingdom Viridiplantae; phylum Streptophyta; class Pinopsida; order Pinales; family Pinaceae; genus Picea; species Picea engelmannii. The sequence continues at coordinate 613,024 of ML779304.1, read as the reverse complement.
TAATGAAGAACTTATTTCTCTATGGTTATGACTGCACTTTCTAATAGACAACTAGCATGGAAAACAAATGCTTGCGAGCATTCGATTTCAATCTGGAATTCTCCAACCATGCTGAAACTTAATGAAAAAGAACGCCATTTGCTGTGCAACGTGTCCCAATACAGAAGTCAACTTGATAAAGTTCTTTAGTAGCGCTCCTCCTCACACAAAAACATAGATATATTTTGTATAAAGATTAGATGTCCAATACTAAATGACCTCGCTTCAAATATTTGGCATATGGAACTCTAGGGTTTGAATATGTGACATGAAATGACACCTTCTTCCTATCAATGCACTTTGATGATTGAACACTCAACCTTGGAGGTTTATTTTGATAGCCGGGGGCACAAAATTTGTATACAAATCCCCTTTGATAGATGACGTTGACAGTGTTCAACAAACTTGAATTTCTATCTCAACACATGACACTTCGACCCGAGCATTGGATGTAATTGGCGTTACACTTGGGTGACCGAAGAGTCTTGCATTTTGACATCTGGAAATCCATAAAACTCTTTCTAGGAACCTTGTATTAGTTAATCACTACCTTTCGTTTTTGATAAATAGAAAAAAATCCCTCATTTATAGGAGGGAGATACACTTTTGGTTTTTATATATGGAAACACTCTCAAATTCTCTTGACGCATTGAGCACATATAATTCCCCTTGTGGGCTCCTCCCTCGTGTCTCCGTTTGGAATCAAAACTTGTGTTGTGTGGCCGATAGTTGATAGACTTAGGTTCTTGGAGATTGGGCTGCGAGATTAATGATTTTTTTAATAAAAATAACTTCGAATTTTTTATATAGCCTTAGCAAGCCCGAGAACATACAAATGAGAGCATACTAAACCTTTTGAAATCCAAACTTTGGAATTTTAGATGAATTGAAAAAGGAAGGAAAAGTTCAAAAAAGGGGTAAAAAGTTTACGATGCAAATTTCTGTGCTAACAGAGGCTCCATACGGGATGGCTTGCTCCCTGTAAACTGCTAAGAACTCTGCAGACCACTGTGTCTTTACTAAGATATGGATTTAACTGTGATATCAACAACTGTGTATTCCACCTACAAATTAGTCACACTGCAAAAGCCATCACGCAGATCCATTGTTATTCCTACAAATTGTATCTTTGTTAATATTTCCCCGAGAGCACTTCTGATCCTTATTGAAAACATAAAACACACATGCTGGAAAACATACTGCAAACAAACTCGAATTGAAAATCACATGCTCATGGAGTGAGCTTATTTATGTACATCCCTATTTCTAACCAACAAAAGACAAATTTGTTTAGGTGTAAGAAAACTTCCTCAGTAACCAATCAAATAACTTTGTGTCATAATGATCCTCATCTCTACAACTGATCAATAAATAACAACAAAGACATAACATCAAGAACAAAAAATCCTTTGAAAAATCATACTCACTTTCAAGTACTGGTGGTATGATGAAATCTAAAAACTTCATTTTTTTTGAAAAATAAGATTCCAACACAACTGCTATTGGGTCTTCAAAATCAAGAGAAAAAACCTGCTGATCCAGAAGATATGATTGGTGCTGCATAAATTCTCTTTTGCTAAGAAAAAGGTAACCTCATTGTTCCTTAAACAATAGGAGCAACAAAATTCATTTCACGACAATCAGGAGCAACAAAATTCATTTCATGACAATCAGGAGCAACAAAATTGCTTTGATCATGCAAATAAACCCCCTGGACCAAAGCTTGAGAACATATGATCCCGGATGTCGTCACAAACAAACAAGGGCTACTGATTTCCAATATAAACAGTAAGACTCTTTGGAGCGACAACTTCTTCTTCAACAAAATGATCACGTGATAATTTCATAATAGAATTTAAAATATTCCCATTATGGTCAATTGAAGGTCTTCTATAATACATGTGTGTACAATCATCCTTTACAAAATTATCAAGCTGATTTTAATAATGAACACAAGCATAATCTATATCTCTATTAATAGAAATATATGAAAATAATGTAGAACACTGTCCCCAATCTGATTTATGCTTATATCCTTCCTCCATTTCCCGTGCATGCAAATCTTTAACATAAACCTGATCTTGAAGTCTATCACAAACCCATAATTTTTCCTCAATTTCTTCAGCATCCACAAAAAACCATTGACGAGGATCTCCTTTCTCTAAGAAAAAGGACAAGATCAAGGTATTGAGCTGCTATATAGTAAACCATGGAAACAATTTTAGAAGGTTAGATCTAAAAAATGCACCATGAAAATCAGTCCATGAAAAAATGGAACAAGCTTCCATATTTCTAAACCATAAAGCAACATCTCCAAATAATGATTTGAAAAATATTCTCATAACTACATCCTCATGTATAATTTTAAAATTATCAACGAATTTCTCAAAATATTCCAGGTGTTTCCCAACTGCAACATCGTGTCCTCCATTTAACATAGGGAGATAAACAATACAATTGGGAGGATAATCATAAAGAATAAGTGGCAACCTCAAAGGTTTAAAGAATTCCCTTCTTATTCTGGACTGATCTTCAGTGGGATGAAATTAAGGTTCAACAAGCTGATTGCAAGTTTCAATAGAAATGGGAGAAGGTAATGGATCAACTTTACTATCTACATAATGACAAGAATGATCAGGTTCAAGATATATGAGTATATGTACATCATCTTTCTCATGTGTTTTAGATGAAGGAATAGGGTCAACATCAATAATGTGAGAAGAATGAAGACCTTCTTTTTTCAAAGAGGGATATATAAATGGAGGTTTATGATCATCAGAGTAAACAAAGCAAAGGATGATTCTCCTGATATGTGAAGGAAAATAAAAGAAAGAGCTGACAAAAAATAACATAAGTTCCTGAAAGAAACTTATAACTTGATACCTTTAGTTCCTGTGTCTTCCTTTCATTTTTTTTGTCTGAGCTCATTCTTCAGTGGAGTCTTGTAACTTGATTTGAATTACCAATAAGTTCTTCAAATGTGTGGAGTCGCCAAGTGAAAGATCCAGTCTGTTCTATCACCAATCCTTGTTCACCATCAAGAACTGGACATAGTCTTTTTTGTACAACCCATGGAAGATATATTTGTGTCTCTGTTCCCTGAAAACAACGCCAAAAATGTTAGCACTAGGAGCTACCCTTAGGCTGCTGCTAGAAGGGTAAGACCAATACCCATTTGAATGTTGGAAAACTGAATGATTAAAGTAGGTTTGGTAGGTGGATCAGCTAGACTGGTTGTAAAAGGAGAGGGCAACAAACTAATTGCAGTTTAATAATATTCCATTGGGCATGGAGTCATAAAAACTCTGCAGATTGAAGACACTCAAGATACATACCAAAAAAAAAGGTTATATGCTGATGTGTAGAGGAATGGAGGATATGACAAAAAGTAGAATGTCCATAAACAAAGATCATCTCTACAGAATGGACTAAAAAGTACTTGAACAAAACAATGATTAACATGCAATTTGCAACAGATCCTTTGCTGCTCAAGGATCCATTAACCAAAGGCAATCTTTGATCTCCAAAATATTCACTATATTTAAGCAATATGAAATACTATAATGGGAAACAAACAAGACACAATATAATAAAAACAACTCTCATGAATATTCCATTACATAAAATTTTACACAATAAAAGTTCCCTCACGCTGACATTGAAAGCATGTAGCTTCACTTTTCCTCCAATTCCCTTCTTGGGTCATCGGAATGAACCCATCAAGTCTTGAATCCTTAACAATATATAGTGCAATATTCATATCAAAACCCAAGGAGTTCGATGACATGGAGATTTTTCAAAAAACAACGAGTAGTTACATAGATAAAACTAAATTTTACTTCATCTCCTAATTTCTAGGGTTCAATATCTTCAGATTTCTAATAATAGCAAGGAGTTATAAAAGATATGATCAAATTTTAACCAAACTCTTGATTTTAGGGATTTTCTTATGGCCTAATTAATGCATGCAGATCACAACAAAACTATACGAGTTCATTGGCAAAAATAGGTGGTCCTTCTAGTCATCATAATGATTCGGCAAGATCTATTCCAGTTGGTTGTCAACTAGGAATTGAACTAGGCTGACTGTGCACTTTCACAGCGTCTTGGTAAATTTTGCTGCAAAAAACTTTGCCTACAACACTTTCGTAGCATAGGCATATTTTGCTGCAAAACCTCTGTTTTTTTTTAATTGCTGCCGCTGCAAAACTATGCTGCAAAAATTTCGCTTGCTGATTTTGTGCCACAAAATATGGGATCTCTTCTTCCAAGTGTCCACTGTTGGTTTTTATGTCTAGGATATGCTCCTAAAAACCCCACAAATACTAAATAGTTGCTTCCTCCTCGCATTAGTTTCCTCCAATCCTCAAATTGTTGAATACTGTTGTCAAATCCATTGGATTTGGAATGCTGATATAAAACATTCCAAGGTTGAATATCATAATAACAAAATACCATTTATGCCTTGGAGCTCCACAAATACCTGGTCCACCTTGAAACTAATCAACCATGATTAGCTACAAAATCATGCCACTATAGAAAAATATTTCTAAGAATTGGTGAAGCCATTTGCTACTAGATTAACATCATCACTATCGAATTTCCAAATGAAAATTTCAAGTTAATGAAGAAATTGTTTCTCTATGGTTAGAACTGCACTTGCTAATAGACAACCAACATGGAAAATAAATGCTTTCGAGCATTCAATTTCAATATGGAATTCTCCAACCATGCTGAAAACTAATGAAATATAATGCCATTTGTTGTGCAATGTGTCCTAGAACAGAAGTCAACTTGATAAAGTTCTTTACTAATGCTCATCTTGACACAAAAACATAGATATTTGTTGTATCAAGATCATATGTCCAATACTAAATGACCTTGTTTCAAATATTTGGCATATGGTGCTTTAGGGTCTGAATATGTGACACAAAACGACACCTTCTTCCTATCATTTCACTTTGATGATTGAACATTCAACCTTGGAGGTTTATTTTGATAGTTGGGGGAAAAAAATTTGGATAAAAATCCCCTTTGACAGATGACGTTGATAGTGTTCAACAAACTTGAATTTATGTCTCAACACATGACACTTCAACCTGAGCACTGGATGTAATTGGAATTACACTTGGGTGACTGAAGAGTCCTGCATTTTGACATCTAACAATCCATAAACCTCTTTCTAGGCGCCTTGTATTAGTTAATGGCTACCTTTCCTTTTTGATAAATGGAAAAAAATACCACATTTATAGGAGAGAGATACACTTTTCGTTTTTATATATGAAAACACTCTCAAATGTTCTTAATGCATTGTGCACATATAACCCACCTTGCGGGATCCTCCCCCATGTCTTCGTTTGGAATCAAAACTTGTGTTGTGTGGCCGATAGTTGATAGACTTAGGTGGTTGGAGATTGGGCTGCGAGCCTAATGCTTTTTTAATAAAAATAACTTTGAATTTTTTATATATCCTTATCAAGCCCAAGAACATACAAACAAGAGCATACAAAACCTTTTGAAATCCAAACTTTGGCATTTTAGATGACTTGAAAAAGGAAGGAAAATTTGACAAAATGGGAAATAGGCCAGTGAAATTGGTGTGAGGGTAAAACATTTACGATGCAAATTTCTGTGCTAATACTTGGAGCTGCCTGTCCATCTCCTCTTCATCTATTTTCTTGTTCTGTTGGATTTCATTCACGTGTTCACCAACCATCACTTCTTTGATAGTTTCCAGGGTCATTTCCATCTATGCAACCTTGGATTTTGTAGCGTCGAGTGCCACTGCGACTTCATGGACTGATACAATATTTACACCTGCAAAGGCACTAAGAGCCGATGCTCCTTGTAAGGAATTATCCTTCACATCAGGTCCAACATTCCATTTGATGTTTCTTTCAGGGGCTCCTTGGCTCTTGTCGATTTTTCCCCTTTTCCTTTTGGGTGTCCTCTTCTCGATGGCTCATGTTTTGTGGCTATAATAGTAATTGTCGATGACAACTACTACTCCTTTGAAGCCAAGTCCTTCAGTGGTGAGTGATAGGCTTCCTGGAATAAAATCTAAGGGGGTGCATTCCTCTATCGGGGTACTGATTAATTCAACCTCAGGATTTACAATGACAATGGCATAAATTCCTGCTAGGCTACCATCTCGAACTTCATGGAATGTGACTTTATCCTTTTCATTCTTTTCATGGTCCTTTCCTAGTGAGACCAATGTGGGTTTCCCTGTGTTTGTTGCTTCAACTTCCTTTGTGTTGGATTTATGTGAGAGGGGGTATTTGCCTCATATATTTTCTAGTGCATCTTGTTTCTCTTCATCTTCGTTCTTCTTCTTTTGCTTGTATCTTTCCTCAACTTCTTCGACTTTTCCTACCAGCCCGAATTCTTTGTCCCTTTTCGTTTGTTCTTCTTCACTTAGCCTTTCATTGTCTTGATGGAGGAGGGCTCATATTTTTTCCAGTATCAATGTTCTATCCTTCTCTTCATCTTTCCTTAATTGTTGTTGAGTTGCATCAATGGTGAGCCTTTTTAGCACTTCTTCGAAACTTAGCACACCTCAGAAAACATCCTCTAAGAATTGGGCCTCATGCACGATTTGTGGCGTTAAACTGACGACCTTCATGTGCTCATACACCACATTTCAAGGGTCTTGTGATTTTTGTTTCCTTGAGATATAGGCACAACTCCTTGAGCACTTCTGCTTCCTTTTCGGCTTGCTTCTTGTTTTCTAGAGAGTATGACCCAATCTGGATGGGGAAAATTGGCCAGTATCTTTCCTTTTCCACCGTCTGATATACAACCTCCATAGCTAATATATTATCAAGCACATTCTTTGGTAGCAAGTGTGGCTCTCTTGTGCCCCCATAGATACAAATGTAAGTGCAATATTTCTTCATGTACCAATCCTCGATCTCTTTGAAACCTTTGAGAGCTCCATGAGAGATTTTGTTTGGGAAGAGACCAAAGATGTCCTTATGCAAGGGAGTGAGGAAGTAATCACATATGTTATAAAAGTAGTTTTTTTAGTTGCATTCCCATAGTTGTGAACAATACCAATGGATCGGGCCCTTTTTTGGGGTCCACGCCCAGTTAAACGTGGGGAAAGAGTTAGCTGCACATACAATGTCTATAAGGTAGGAAGACATGTAGAAGCTGGGTCTTTTCATACCTTTGGTATCTTGGCTTTGCTTTGGGATGATGAAAGTGATCATACTCTCCCAATTGAAATCTTGGCCCTTCTAGGATGATATGTACGCCATGGGAAACCACTCCATCTTGAAATGAGTGTTTCTCTCCCTGCCATAGAGTCTGCAAATAATGGTGTTTAGCACCATGTAAGGGCTCTTGAGGTACTATGCAGGGACATGCCTTTCAACCTTTTTCATTAGCCATTATTCATCATAGAACCGATCTTCCATCAGGGTCTCAAAGTCTTTGTGCTCGACCCTGAATTTTTCCAAAAAAGATTCGTTCAGGACCATTGTGGGATCTGGGGTTTGATATCTAGATCGAGTATCTTCTACTTTGAGAGAAGATATGGGGAGACCTAAAGTGTTGAGTACACTACTACATATTGAAAAAATTCTGTTGAACTATTTCTGACGGTACCGACAAAATTGGCCGTATTGTCGAAAATAGAAGATAAATATTTAAAATTTTCATTTTTTTTGCAATTCTGCCTGCATTTGTCTGACTTGCGACATAAACCTATCGATTCATCTCAATTTCAATGGTTACTCTATATTCGTATCAATACCAATGAAATCCTTGGGTTTGTCTCACACTTCCGACGATATCTCTAGTTTCGTCTCACTACTGACGATATTAGTGCTAGCCGTTGCTCTCTTAAAAAAATCACCGACTATTTGACTAAGTCAAAATTGACTTGGTCAACTATTGTTAGATTTCCGATGGACAAAAAATAACAAATATGTTGCATTTTAGAGATGTTGTGACAATTTTTCTATAACAATGACGGTTCAAAAAAGGTATAAGGTGTTCTTGTCAAGCGGAAAACAAATTTATTTTCATACGTCAATTGCATTAGAATAATATAATAGATATTCTATTACACCACTCAATTTTATAAGATAATCATCACTATTTTTTTGTGGGGACAAATGTAAAAAAATACTAGAGTACTTGGGAAAAAAGTAAAGAGGGTGAAAAGGGAGACGATAAATGTTATTTACCTTGCAAAAGATGTTGTACTGCATGTCCCTTTAGAATTTTAATAGGAACAACTAAAATACATTGTAGGAGATATGGGCACATTGATGGGGGATCGAATGAATATCATCCCGTGGTAATTAGCTATATATTGATCATTATATGGCTTTATATTGATTGTATTTATAAAATTTTATATTGTTTTAATATTTATTATATTACACAATAATTTTGCATGATTGTTTCTAATTATAACGTTAGAATTCCCCCCTAACTTTATGCAGAATGCACCAAGTAGTAGTAGAAATGATATTGTACAAGCCGAGGAACATGAAGCGAATAATGAATATCAAGTTAATGATCCCATGGAAGAAGATGAAAATAATAACATAGTTCAAGATGATGGGACAAATCAAATGATCCGAGACTTGTTCGCTCACTTTGAAGAGGATGGGGACATTGATGGTATTTATGATGAACCTCTGATAGAAAAGGAAAATAAATGAATTTATAAAGACTCAAGAACAAATATTCTCTTCGCTACATTGTTGCTGGTGAACTTAAAGGTTATAAATCACTCGTCGAACACTTGTACGACACAGATCCTAAGGTATGTAATATGTTTCATCACATATACATAAAGGTTTATTTTTTTTTCTCTTTTTTTTAATGTTAATTAATGTGTAAAATAAGAATGAGATATTTATGATTAATATTCTTTATATTAACTAGTTATTTTTTATGTTGTAGATTGTTAGGTGAATTTTTGTTACCATCGTAAAATATTTTACCTCGCACATATCGAGATTTACATGCCATTATGAGAGACATTGGAATGGAGTATCAAACTACAGGTGCATTTCCTAATGATCATATTATATATTATGAACAACATGCGTCCAAAATAGAATGTCCGCAATGTCAAATCAGTAGATATCGAACCGATCAAGTAACAAATAGGGTGCCTTGAAAGGTTCTTTTTCATATTCCCATAATTCCATGTTTGCAATGATTTTTCAGGTGTGAAAGCATAGAACAGTTTATGGATTACCATGCACGGAACATAAGTGGAGATGGTGTTCTTCGAATGCTTGCAGATGATTATGCATTTAGGGAAATTGATGAAAATGGTTAGAATTTAAAGCTGAAACTTGTAATGTTAGGCTTTCATTGGCAACTGACAGTGTTAATCCATTTGGAGAGCTTAGGTTTATTTACTCAGTGTGGCCTATTTTTGTTATCAACAATAACATTCCTCATTGGATGTCAATAAAGAAGGAGCGCATAATGTTGACAATGATTGTTCTAGGTATTTGTTTACATTAATTTTTTGAATGTAACATTTTCATTTGTTTCTTTTTTGCAAAATATCATTTATTTACTTTTATAATAATATACATATCACAGTATTAATTATGTGTAATTTCAAACAATTAGGTAAGTACCAAGTTAAATATATGAATGTATATATCAAGCTTCTTATTGATGAGCTACTAAAGTTATGGGCCGATATCACTATGTATGACATCTGTAAGCCAATCAGGGAGATGAAATTTCAATTTTGTGGAATACTTGTATGGAAAATTCATGATGCCCCTGGACCAACACATTTTTTTGGTATGTGACATTTTGTTGCTCTTTAATACTATATAATTATTTAAAGATAACATGCATGTTTTTTTAAATAATCCCATCATATAATTGATATTAATCCATTTGTTGCAGGTCTTCAAACGAAGGGTAAGTTTTCATGTCTAGTTTGTGGTCCTAAGATGAAGTATTGTCATTCAAAAAGTTTAGGAAATATGGTGTTTGATGAGTTTATGCACTTCCTCCCTAAGAACCATAGGTATCGTACTACTGAAAAACATCTTTTCAATTGGAAAGAAGAGACTAGATTAAAACCACGAAAAATGACACCTCACAGATGGAGGCTGGGATATAACATAAATCGTCAAGGTACAAAATTTCTTTATGTATCGTATGTGTAATATTGTTTTGAATTTTTATTTTAATTATTGAATTTATTTTACCATATTTGATAATTATTGTTGTGATTTATTTTATGTTTCATCTTAAGGCCGC
>ML779304.1:557596-589363 GCA_009831015.1 Picea engelmannii | reverse complement strand
TTTTACCCCACTTAAATGTTCAAGTACAAGATGATTCAAAATGAAAATGTCTCCTTGGTATATATAGGAGACTAGGAGGTATAATTACAACTAATGGCCTAAAGCCAACATAAACAAAATAACATTACTAATATAATATGCCCTAATTAAGGGGTAATGAGCCAATATTAGGGCTTAACACAAATCTTTCTCTAACAGATGCCCCCTAATGTGTGAATTCAGAGGAGTATCCGTGATGGCCAAAATACATTATAAACAAGGCTGCATGGCAGCGAAGTCCCTGCCAGGTTGGGATGGGAGTAAATGCGACATAGTACAGACACGTGGCTAGAAAGTTGAAATACATTGAAATACTTTTATACATATGAAATATGTACTTTTGTAATGGATCGCGGGTTGTCGGGCTGGCGATATAAAAAAAGCAGCGACAGTTCCGTGATATAGAAATTGGGCCTTTGATGTTAGTGCAGTTGCGGACTATAGAAATTCATCACAAATAAAAAAATTATACATACAAAATATGTACTTGTATAAAGTAGATATTTAGTTTTATACATACAAAATTTCTACTTTTATAAAGTATGGGGAAGAGATTTTATAGAGGATGCAAGGAGCCCTCATTGCATACTTAGCCATTTTTTGGATCGCAGGTTCTCAAGCTGGCGGGTTCAAAATTGGGCCTCTGATGTTCCATGGCCTACAAATAGCACCGACAGTTCCATGATATACAAAATGACAGACAGAGTTTAGTTTTCTTTAAAACTAAGTCTTTTCTTGGACAAAAAGATATAGCATTGCCAAATTAGTTTTATTTGCAGACGTTTTATAGAGCATGCATGGAGCGGTCATTCCATACTTCGCTAGTTTTTGGATCACGGGTATTGTCGAATCAGTTTTCTTTGTAATTTATCAAAAATTAATAATGTTTGTTACATGTTTCTGGAAATTGGCGGGTTCAAAATTGAGTCTCTGATGTTCCGTGGCCTACAAATAACACCGACAATTCCACGATATAAAAAATGATAGGCGGAGTTGCGGATTATAGAAATTTACAAAAAAATAATGTCTGTTATACAATAGAATAGTAATAATGTTTTTCCAAATTAGCTTGCTTTAAAGCTAAGGCTTTTGTTGGAAAAAAAAGATATAGCATTGCCGAATTAGTTTTCTTTGTACACGTTTTATAAAGCATGCAGGGAGGGGTCCTTCCATACTTCGCCAATTTTTGGATCGCGCTTCTCAAGCTGGTGGTTTAAAAAATGAGTCTCTTTTGTTCCGTGCCCTACAAACAACATCGAGAGTTCCGCGATATACAAATTGAGAAGCGACATTGCGAACTATACAATACAAACTTATTATAAAATAAATAATGTCTGTTACATATCTCTGGAAATTACATCAACATTTAAAACATCAACGTCGTTGAAGAAAAAAAAATTAACATATAATAGGAGACAAGAAATGTAGCATATCCGAATTAGTTTTATTTGGAACAAACAAGAAAGGTTCCTGGAAACCCAAAATTTAGTATACAATAAGGGCATTGTCAAATCAGTTTTCTTTGGAATTTATCAAACAATAATAATGTCTCTTACATGTTTCTGGAAATTTAAATGTGTTTGTCATATAGATTGGGATTGGGGCTCCCGCAAACCATAAAAATAAATAAGTACAAGAATTAGGAACTTTGAAATAAGTACGCGACGGTAGAGAGTAAGACCTGAAAAGAAAAAATTGGAAGTTAAGAGTGTTTGGTTACAGTTTTCTATTGAAAGAGGACATAAGTGGATTGATAAAGAAGAAAAGATGACATCATAGACTTAAACTGGATTGATAAACAAAACAAGATGGTAGTATAAACTTACTATGAAGCCGATGCATTTTTGTTTCTATCGTTGATGGACATTATAGTCTTGTTGACTGGTTCTTGCCCTTCCTGGACGAGGCCATCCATTCTCTTTTGGAACCATTCTTCGATGTATCTTTTCATGGGGGTTGTGTTGGTTTCATCCCAGATTTCTATGTTGTAAATGTCATTTTCTAATTTCCTTAGATCCATTGAAATGCTATGCAGAGTCTATTCAATTTCTTCATTGTGTGAGGCATAGTCCAGTACCCAACGCTCGTGCTCATCTAGACGATGTTCAAGTATACTGCAAAACTTTTCGAAAGACAACCCCTTTAAAATATCAACTTGTTCCTTGAAGGCTTCTTTGGTGACTGACAAGGATTTGAGAATTAATTTAGGATATTGAACCTCGTTGGTAGTTTCGACTAAGTCTAGCTGGAGCAGTCTTGTGAATAAATCTTCCTTTTCTGATATGACTTGTTTACATGACTTGACAATGAGCTACATGTTGCCAACTTTCTTTTTCCAGCATGCTTTTACTTTTTTGGTGCGCTTTGGCGAGGGGAGTTTCTCCTATCTTCTTTTCAGTTCCGATGTGTTGTCGACATATTTGGCAAAAGGGGCCAGTACCCGATCACACAAAAGCTGTTCATTTTTTAAATTCGTCTCCAATTGTTCCAGCAAACCATTGGCCTTCTTTCCGAAGGAAACTAAATTTTGCGATGTTTCCCAGGCTTCAGTAACTAACTGCATTCTTTTGTTGATTTTATTCTCTACAAGGGATCTAGAGCATGCAGGGAGGCTAGAGGATACTTTCATCTTCGTTGTAGTGGTAGAAGGCACGATTTTTGCCAAAGGACTAGCAAACTCTAGAGTTGCAAGGAAAGCCTACTCAAATTCGTTGAGGCGATGTTTCATATTGGCATTTTCTGTCTCAATTCCTCAAATGGAATCACGAAGAATGTCACTGGTTCCCTGGTGAAATTGGAATATTTGGGATGACAACATTTCACTAAAGTTAATCTTTGCGTGAGATTTGCCTTTCCTGTTTGTTACATCTCTCTTTTCAATGACCAGAATTTTAGATTGGCTGTCAAAAATAGTGCTCTGGATTACGAAGGATTCATCTATGTCAAAAAAGTCGATGTCTGATATTTTCTGCATGTGCTCAACTTCAATTTCAAGTTGCAGTTTTCCACTTTCAATTTGGGGTTCCTCTGCCGGCCTTGCATTGTTTTTTCTCTTCTTTGCCAGTGGAATTTTGTGAGAACTATCAATATTTATGTGAGGAGGGTTCTTATCTCCTCCTTCGTTCGAAGATTTCTGGGTTGCTTTCTTACTGGGGTGGATCGTAGAAGCTATGCTCCGTGATGTCATGCTCTTGGGAGTGCTAGCGAGGGGCTGGGTACTCTTCTCATCGAACACTTTTCCATGTCGTCTGTACTATTCAATGGCACTTTGCAATCTCTCTTCATCGCAATCGACAGAAGTAGGATTGTTGTTGACACTGTTCGTGTCTTGGGTCAGGTGTGTATGGATAAAAGAGGTGTTAAATCCAACACCCAGTAAATTTTCTCGAAAAATGCCATTAGGGTCGAACCCTTTTAGCCTTTCAGTGTATGTTAGGTTCAATTTCTTGAAATGGGTGGCAAACTCATCAATCTTGTTGATGTGTCTGTACACGAAGTCTCCGACTTTCCAGGGCAGAGGAATGAACTATTTTATTTTCTTGTCATGGAAAAAATGCAACTAGTGGTTGTATTGCCTTGCTATTTCTGCAAAAAAAATCTTGTCCATGATGTGGCATGGAAGGAAGGATGGAAGGATTTTCCTTAGAGCTAAATACCATGAGGACACTGTGATTTTCCTCTTGCTCAAGTGTGCCCTTCCTGTTCAAAAACTTGGTTGCCTAGCCAGACATCCGCGAAGCATCCTTGGCTAACAGTAAATCTTTGAAAACTGAGACAAATCCATTACAAACTTCATAAAAACAATGGGAGGCCTTGTGTCTCCACAATGCCTTGTGTCAGAATGTTACTGGGTCGAATCCATAGTTTATTTTATTGGAAAGAGAAAGTTTTGGAAACGGACAACAATACACAATCGAGAAAATCAAGTAGGATGACATATAAAATTGATTCAATTCTTTGAATTGTGACAACTGGGAGAAGAGCTCAATCAAATTTATCTTCCCCCAATCGAAAATGTATTTTTCCTTGACTGTGAAATACAAAATATAAATAATTATATGGGAAATGCTTGCTATGGATTCCTGTCCCGTTATTCTTGTAACCAACCGAGCAATTTCCCGTAATGGATTTCTAAAGGAACTTACCTGCAACCTTGTGATATCTTCAGGAACTGTTGTCAGGTCTTCGAGGAAGTTCGCTAAGATGTCCAAACCGTTATGATATTTTTCTAGAAACTGTATGCAGTCTTGTCCTCTGAACGCCAATGTTGGGTTTGACAATTTTAACATCTCGTGGAAGAGCTGAGGCGACAAAGAAACAGGAGAATGGTCGCGCAGTGGAATAATTCTTTGGCCTGGAATATATTCTTCAACGCACCAAGGGACCACCTCCTTAGAGTCAAAAACCTTAGGAATGCAGCCTACACGAGCGATTCCAGAGGTCCAAATCACTTCGTTTTGGGTGGATCAGGATGAATAGTAAAAGTATGCCCTGGACACTGAAAGCTTTGGTCCTCGTGTGCAAACATATTTACTATATCTCCACAAAACTATTGTCGACCTAGTGCCATAAGTCTACAAGAACGTTTATTTGTTCCAATCGATGAATGAAATGAAAAGTTGGAAGGGATAATATAAACCTGCACACATTTTGGTCGAAAGCGTGTGAATGGGAGATGTCCTCAAGACTTTCATTGATTAATGAAAATTTGGATGGCTGTTGCATGATGTGTTGTTAGCGTTAAACAATACTAATTTCATACATAGAAATGCCAACACGTTGGATATTGCAATGAGTGATTAAGCATTGTATATTTCTTGAGTGACCCAACATGAGGACGCATGTTGGAGATGAACAATCAGAAGGGACAAAATAACTCTCCGCACACATTGGTTTAATGCGTAATAATGGGAGATCTCCTCAAGGTTTTCAACCATTAATGACAATGTTGAGGGTTCCTGCATGGTCAACTATTAGCATGAAAGGTTTCTAATAGCATAGTAAGAAAGTACGGAGGTCGTGGGTAGGGGAAAAAAGACAACTACAAAATAGGGTTGCAATGTACAAGCGCTGAGGGTGAGGGTGCGAGGGTCAAATTGTATGTCTCATAAATTTTTGAGTGAAATACGCGTAACAACGAAGAGGATATGGTAGCATAACCAGAAGGATAGGAAGTTAGTGGGGATGGAGGCAATGAGAGATACTTTGAAACATTTGTGAGCAGTGGTAGAGTGACCACGCTGGAATTGTAGATTTCGTGAACCCGACAATAGGAGAATCCAAAATAGGTTGAGAAGGTGTCTGCAAAGGAGGCCAGGTCCGAACCTTCTAATTGTATTTCTCTGAACATTTGAATGCATAATCTGTAACACATAAGAGTGGACGATGTTGGAATCCGGTGGTCAATTTGTATATTACGGAGAGTGCAATCCAAACTGTTTCGTACCTTTGTGCCCAGTTGTCAATACCAAGAGCTAATTTAGTATTCAAAATATTTTTTTAGATACTGTTATATAGTTCATAGGGACTAGCATCCGTAAACAATGGAAATCTCCACCTCGCCAGTCCTGCATTCCGTGTGTCAATTTGTATCTCGCGGAACTGCGAGCACTGTTTGGAGGAAACGAAACAATGAAAGTGCAATGTTGAGTCAACCACTCCGCAGGTTCACTTGTCAATTTGTATATCATGGAACTGTGGGTGCTATTTGTAGGCCATGAAACAATGGAGGTCCAAGTTTGAGCCCGCCCCCCTGAGAACCCGCGATCCAAAATGTCGCTAGATATTGAATGCAGAATTTGTACATGCTCTATAAAATATCATGGGACTTAATACATGCTCTATAAGATATCATGTGCATACTTTATAGTCCCATAATACATGGGAAGAAAAAAAGGGAAAAAGAACGAAGTAGTTAGCAGTGGAATTGTAGATCACAGAAATTTAGAGTGGAATATGTATATAACGGAAAAACATCAAAAGCATCGAAAGCAACAACGGTTGGTCGGATTCGTTGTTTGATTATATAAATGGAGATAAACATATGTCAACCCACCAACGCTGGAGCTGCATATTTCATGAACCGAGAAACAGGAGGATGCAAAATAGGCTGAGAAAGTGTCTGCAAAGGAGGCGAGGCCCTAACCTTCTAATTGTATCGCTCCGAACATTGGAATGCATAATCTGTAACATGGAAGAGCGGACGATGTCAGAATTCGGTAGTCAATTTGTATATTGCAGAGAGTGCAATCCCAATGGATTCGTAATTCTGTGTCCAATTGTCACTACTAAGAGCTATTTAAACATTCAAAATAATTTTTTAGATACTGTTATACAGGAAAAAATAAAAACTAAAAGAATTTTTTAGATACTGTTAGATACTTCATAGGGATTAGAATTTGTAAACAATGGCAATCTCCACCCCGCCAGTCCTGCACTCCATCTGTCAATTTATATATCCCAAAATTGGGAGTGCTGTTTGGAGGACACAAAACAATATCAGTGCAATGTTGACTTAGCCAGTCCGCAGGTGCGCTTGTCAATTTGTATATCGCAGAACTCAGGTTGCTGTTTGTAGGGCACGAAACAATGGAGGCCCAATTTTGAGCCCGCCCACCCAGCTGAGAACCCGCGATCCAAAATGTCACTAGGTATGGAATGCGGAATTTGTACATGTTCTATAAAATATCATGTCCATATTTTATAGTCCCATAATACACAGGAACAAAATAAGGGAAAAAGGACGAAGAAGTTCGTAGTGAAATTCTAGATAATACACAGGAAGAAGAGAAGGGAAAAAGAACCAAGCATCTCGCAGAATAACATCTAGTGCTTGCTTATTAATGAAAATGCTTGTGAATTCCTGCTGAGTTCTCACTAGTTAACGCATAAAGTGCAGATCACAGAAGTGTCTTTCGTACCACTGTGTCCACTTTCCACTAGTAGGAGAATTACTAATGTATATGAGGAAGGACGTGAAGTTGATGGGGATGGAAAGCAACAACAGATACTTTGAACAGAAGTAATGTATACAAGGAACCCGCTGTGGAATTGTAGATCACAAATGTTTTGAGTGAAAGATGTATATAGCGGAATGATAAGAAACTCGTTTCGCAAGCAACATCGCCACAACGACAGGCATAAAATTGACTAAGTATGAAAAGGAATAGCGGTCGGTTGGATCCATCATGCCAGGATATAGATGGAGATGTTAAGGCATGAATTGCAGATCACGGAAGTATCTTTCATACCACTGTGTCCACTTGTCACTGGTAAGACCATTGTTGGTGTATTTCAGGGAGGATGTGAAGTTGCTAGGTATGCATATCAACAATAGATACTTTGAATGAAGTTAATGTATATGAGGAACCCACGGTAGAATTGTAGATCACATATGTTTTCAGTGCAAGGTGTATATAGCGGAACAATAAGTAGATGGGCTCGCAAGCGCCGGCCCCGCAACGATGGGCATAAAATTGGCTAAGTACAGAATGGAACAGTGGTTGGTCGGATCCGTCTTGTGAGGATATAGATGGAGATGAAAACATGTACTCCCGTCGTACATTGAAACACGACTAAGTATAAAACCAGAAATCCATAATGAACGAGAAAAGAAAAATGGGAAAAGAGATAAGTATCCGAGAGTCAGGAAAACTTTTTTTTTTTTCCATTTATTAATGGCAATGTTTTCGAACCTCTGCTGGCTTCTCACTAGTAAAAGCATTAAGTGCACATCATTAAAGTTCTTTTCCTGCAACATGTATATGATGAAATAGGGGACATAGGTGCTGGATATCGCGAACCTGGGGCCTGGTGTCCAGATAAATGGCTAAGTATTGGCCAAGACCAAGTTTTGATATCTATTTCAATAGTATTCATACTAGTATCTATCAATGGAGAAAGTTTTCGTATTTATCTGAATAGTATTCATACTAATATATATTAATGGATTGTTTCTGTTTCAAATGCAAATGATTTCCCAATTTGCAAGATGCTCTTCGGCTCAAAAATTTCGTTGAAACCATGAAAATTTTGATTACAAGATGTACATAGCGCAACAAGGAACATGAATTTACATTGTGGTCTCAACGACATAAATTCCTTATCATCTATTCATCTTGTATTCGTTGTAATGACATCAGCAAACGACGGTTCTCCATAAACATCAATATCTAAATTAAATTAAAGGCAATCAAAATTTGTTGTGACTTTAAGTAATTAAAGAATAAATTGCAAACTACAGAACTCCTAGGCTACAAGATGTATATGATGGAGCACTGGACATATTTGTTTAATACTGCAAACCCAAACATAACTGCCTAAGCTTTGCCGAAGAGGAAGTTTTCTGTATTTTTTCCAATGGTACTGATATTAGTATATATGCACAGATATTATCAAATAGAACAAGCTGCAATTTATCCAACATACTTCACAGGAACATTGTGTCAACAGTTCAGCTGCCTTGTTGTAACTCATGAATTCAATCTATTTACGGAACCCAAAGAATGGGAGCAGAACAGGTCCTCCAATTTCTTTCTTTAAATACAGAGCTGGTGCCACATAAGTATGGCCTATGAAAAAGTATTTTTAAATGTAAAATGTAAAGAAAGAATAGACCAGGTTTATTTAGATTGAAGTAGTGAGCGGCACAAACAAAAGCTTGTCCTTCATGTTTAACGACACAGGGGAAGAAGGTACAAAATACAATTGAAACAAATACTAGAAATTGGAAAATACTATTAATAAATAAACCAAAATTATTCTATATTCAAATAAGATGTGTTACACAATACAACTGAGGCTATTTGCAACAACGATTGCGATTTCTCCTGCTGTCGACCAATTAAAGATATGTACATTGATGAAGCTTCTTCGCAATTTTCTTGACGTTCAAACTCTTTATTCGTAAAAAATGAGTTGAATATCAATTTGGGGTTTTGTACTTAATTGGTGCTGTGAAGTACATCTATCCCAGTTTTTTGAATATCTTGTTTCTTCCATATATGGCTTGTTTGCAATGGCTGCTTATTCAACATTCCATTCTTTTTCAAGTATTAATTTCCTTCTGTCGTCGAAAAGTTGGGGTTTAAGGTGTTTTCTTTGCAATGTTCCTGAGCATTCACATCTGAGACAACTTAGAAATGTGATTCAGGCTGATTTCAAAGTGAACAGAGTCGTTTTATGTCACAACAGTTAAGGCAGGGGAAAAAATTCAGGTATAAAGTGACTGGGATTCTCCTTGTATTCTATCGTCTGTTTGGTTGAGAAGTCTGTCTGAGGATTTGTATGTGGAACTTATTTTCTTTATTACAGTAAATTGGAAGAAACATCCAACCCAGATGAAAAATGCAAATCTGTTGAGGTACATAAATTCTTTGGGTAGTTGAGGTGTGGCAAGTGCATCAAATGCTACAGAATGCACCAGAATGCATTAGAATATATCTTTCCTCATAGCGGGCGAGGTATGGCAGCCCACAGAAAGGTCTGGAATGTTCGGAGGTGACTCCTAAAATGTGGAATCTGCAACTACATCCAGAGGAAACCAAACAAACTTTGACAAAGAACATGGATTTCTGTCAAGTCGGCTACCGGAGCCACATGCAGGTCATCAAAGTATGAAATAGAAACTCTTGTAGTGATAATATTTCATTTTATCCACCCATATAGATTCTGTTACCAGCCTTTGAGGAAGACAAATACTTGTGAGATCTCTACAATTCGATACAATGGCCAAATATGTGTTGTTGGAAGAAGATATATACTTAAACAAAGAACTATCTTGTAGGTGACCCAAAAATCCATTACAATTCCCAACAATAAAACAAATAAGTTCAACAAACAAATTTCCAAGCAGCCTTTTCAACCAACCAAAGCATCGAACATAGGGAGAACACCAAACATACTTGTTTTTTTTTTTTTCGTCCTCTCTGATTTTCTCTTGTATAACAGAGTTTTTTTTTACTCAAAGCTCACGTCACATAAAACCAGTCTCTCTTCTTTCATCTGCCCCTCGATCACATCTCTAAGTTGTATTACATGTCCATGACCAGGAACATTAGAACGAAGGCACCCTAAACCACAACTCTTTGATCATAGAGAGAAATGAAAATAAGTATTTAAAAACAAGGCTGGATGGTCCTCCGTACATTTTGTGTTGATTCCTTTTAATGACAGATGTTCTCAATATTTTTAGTTATTAATGCCAATATTTTTGAATATGTACACTTAATAGTGACTAGCAGCATGTATTAAAATTCCCATATCCAAGTAGATTCTCAAATATGACATCTAAGATATGCACAATATTAAAGAGGGACATGACGTGAAGGCCTCTGTAGGTCACACGTTCGTGAACTATGCTAAAGATTTTAAGAAAACTAAAATTGCACAAGCAAAAAAAACAAAATAAAAAGTATTTTCGTCAATTCAAAATGCAGGCAAAAAGAAATTTCTAGATCCCATAATATTCGGCTGTCTATTCATTTTAATGGCAGATGTCCTTGAGATTTCCAGTTATTAAAGCCCATCATTTCAAAATGCACAATATTAAAGAGGGACATGACGTGAAGGCCTATGTGGGTGACACGTTCGTGAACTATGCTGAAGCTTTTGAGAAAACTAGAACTGTAGAAGAAAAAAAAAAAAAACTATTTTCGCAACTTCAAAATGCAAGTAAAAAGAAATTGCCAGATCTCATAATATTCGCCTGTCTATTCATTTTAATGGGAAATTTCCTCGAGATTTTCAGTTATTAAATCCCATCATTTCGAAATGCACAATATTAAAGAGGGACATGACGTCAATCCCTCTATGGGTGACACCTTCGTGAACTATGCTGAAGCTTTTAAGAAAAACTAAAACTGCAGAAGCAAAACAAAAAAATTCGCAAATTCAAAATGCTGGAAAAAGGCGCTTTCATAGGTAAGGCACTTTAGTACTCAATGTTCTTCAAATTCAATGGCATTTTTTTATTTGAGTAAAGGGGAAAAAACATTTGACAACCTAGAAGGAAGGCCATATATGATGGACAACTCATTGGCAGAAGCCATAACGAGAATGCGAATTGAGTATCTAATAACCGCAGAACTACGTTGTGTTTGAGTCTTCAACTTTCCCTGCCTGTTCAAAATAAAAAATAAGGAAGGGTTGAATATTAACTTGTCTATTTAGTTTAATGGGAAATGTCCTTGAGCTTTCTAGTTATTAAAGCATCCATGGAAAAAGCATCGACAACTATGAAATATATTTTGAGCTCGACAAAATCTGCTTCAAAGCGTAATAGATGCAATTGACATCGTCTACAATTCTTTACTTTGTTATTTTATCTTAATAAGCCCAATTTTCAGCCCGCTGTTACACATGATTTTGGTCATCTTGGTGATATCTTAACAATGGTGTATTCAGGCTCCCAACAAGGACTTTTTGCCTGAGAAAATTGGCCCTTGTCTCCTTCCAAAAAACATATTTTTAAAGTGAGTTCGCAAGCTGCCTATAGCCTAGGGTTTGAGACTCCCTCATTCTCACAGGAAACCTACACTTAGGGTGTGAAATTCTTGCAGTTTGCTCCATACACAGGGTGCGAACCTGTTTTTAAGCTTGGAAAGGAGAAGAGGTCTTGAGGGTTCTAGAAGGGAATCTTCTAGAAAATGAGTTGGCATTCGTATGGTTGTCATTTTACTGATTTCTCAGATTTGATGGGATCATCCTCATCCATGTAACCATCTCACCTTCTCCTATATATTGAAAGGTTTATCATGGAAAAGGTTAAGGAAGATTGAATGAAGAATTGGTGAAAGAATTGTGTGAAGAACCCTGCTTTGACAGAAGCTTGAAGGATAATTTGGTCTATCAAGAGGAATTGGATCTTCTTCATGCAAGCACAGAGAAAGTGTGTGTGTTGGAATGAAGAGTCACCGAAAGGAAGCTTGCGACATGAAGGTGATTAGGTTGTATCTTCTACTTTCAATTAATATGATACAGTGGCATGTCCCTTTCCCATAAAGTCACTCTTACTTTATTGTGTAATTCCTTGATCATATGCATAAGTTGACGTTGGATATATTTTTCTATCTTCACTTTGGTTGGTTTGTGTTGTCTTGGAATTGACTTCACGAGAGCACCGGAGTGAAGCGGGAACAACAGAGACCTGAGGAAGCGATATAAAGGTATGTCACTTATTCCTTCCTATTAGCAGATTCAATGACTACAACTTAGGGAAAGAGTCGTGTCGTGTCCTGTTTTGTTCTAGATCCAGGTGGATCTAGGGAGATCTGTTAGTGTCCACACCTACCAATTAGTCTGATAACACCCGCCAACCCCAGAGGCCGCGATCATTAATCTATGTTGTCCGTGAAACCTATAATTTCATAAATTGCATTCTCTTATGTCCAGGAGACCTTCTTTTAAAGAAAACTAATTCGGAAAAGCTAATGTATACACTGAACATGACCTGTCATAGTTTGATAGAACCAATTCACAAAGCCGCGTCCATGAAACTGACTAAGTATGCAACCAAACAATGGTCTCTCATAATGACCACACAAATGCGACAAACTAGAGTCAAACATAGTTTACAACATGAAAGTAAAATGCAGAGAACAACTATATCTCCCACACAACAAAAGACACTCTCATAAGTATGAAATGATAGTAACACAGAATCCATGGAAAATGCATCGACAACTATGAAATATATTTCCAGGCCAACAAACTCTGTTTCAACGCGTAATAGATGCAATTTACATCGCCTGCAATTCTTTAGTCTTTTATTTTATCTTAATATTATTCTATGCAAACCAAAGTGCAAAACAATGTAACCAGAGATCCAACCACATATGCAACATCCCAACATTGCAAACCCTGGGCAAACAAGAAAAAACACCAAATAAGAACCCAACCAAAAAGCACCAAAAGGCCCAAATGCAGGCGCAGGATCAAAACCCTACAAAGTCGAATCAAGAAACATTAAACAACATACAACGAAGAAAGGAACAAGTAGCAACCACCCCCCCAGAAATGAGGCTCTTCTAGTCGCGACTGTAGAAACCCAAACGTGCAAACTGCAACAACATGAACAGGCAAGAAAGAACAACAAGAACATGCAAATAAGAAATCAGTGCCATGAAAAAAACAAGCATGGACCAGTGAACCATCAATTCCCCTAGAGAATATAAATTTTAAAAATGAAAGAAAATGTCTTGTAACAAGCCTATTAACTAACCATTCAACACTACCAAGCCTGTTAAGTAAACATTTAAGTCTGTCAGAAATGCAATGTAAACATTTAAGAAAAAAATTCAAAGTGGCAGGTCTCTGACGTATCCTAAATAAATTCATATATTTTTTGTAACAATAGTTTGAACACCAGAGAATATATTGCAAAGCCATACTTTGGATATGCCACCATATCAAACATTGCCATAAATTTACCTAGCATAAAATGCTAAAACAAACATTCGAATTAATGGTAACATTAATCCACGTTCGACGAATGCACAACAAAATATATGATTCAAAAATGACCATATACTACCAAATACTTTGGAAATGCAAACATATTTTACATTGGGAATAGCGAAGGCGACAATAAGACCTCAAATCCTTTGTCCAAGCAGATCTTGACAAACATTATACTTTTTATTATATTAAAATCGATGTTTTCACTTCCCTTGTTCCAACAATAGACAATAGGCAAATATTTTTGGTCAATGCACAAGCTAATGCTAGGTCAACGATTTATCGATCGCTATAGTCCCTCTATGCCTACGGTAGGGACTAATAACCTAGAAGTGGAGTGGTAGAGGACCAGCTGGACGAACTCAATTTCTCATTACATTTTGCACTTACTTTGCATACATGGATGCCAAGAATACACTGTAGATCCATGAAAAATATACCAAAGAAGTGTTCATGGCCATGAATAGGCAAATACAAATGCGGTTACATGCCAATAGCTGTCATAGTCACAAACAAGGCCCAGTAAAACTAGTCTCAAAAATCAATCTGCAGATATTTGTATACCATGGAGTACAACCTGATCTCCCATGATCACTAAATTCATATAGGTACTGGTCCAATGAAAAGGAAGCAACAACTCATGAAAGCTATAGCCACATAGTGATGTCTTCAATTCTTCTACATAATCCACGAAAGGTGCAAGTATACATCATGTGAATAAAGGAGTTGAGGTTGAACACAATGAGACATCATTTGATTACCGGTCATTAATGTATATCGTTAACAAACATGAGCCAACCTACTGATAATGAAAGTAGGTATCAAGGCACCGAGTACATTCCTACAAGTGTGAATAGAGGAGTCGGTTTTAAACACTTGAAGAATCCATTGATCAAGAGACATTAATGTATTCCCAACTGTCGATGGCGAGAGAGATTGCCACTAATGACTGCAAGCCTCAAGGTACCCATAAGACTCTAGGCCTCGTTTCCAGAATAAATGGGCTAATGTCGATGGAAAGAGATCCACTGAAAGGAGAGAATTAAGGAATCTCTCATCAATCATTACGAGGTACCAAGCAAGAGCTTCATGATTTGGTGGAAATCAATCGAAGACCAATTTCACGAACCAACGACCCTGTGCGCTTTCGTGTGTGCCAAGTGCAAGAGGTACACGAAAAAGACCCTTTGAATAGAAGCCAATGATGAAAAACTGCTGACAAAGGTGAGGAAACCACCAATAAGGCTAATGGAATCCAAGACACTACACGAATCCCAATGTGTGAATAAATGTCTTGCTGTCGAACACAAGGGAAACCACCCAGTCAACGACCAATGATGAAATGTCAACTGCTGGGTTCATGGTGACCTACCAATGATAAAAGTAGGGCCAAGGTGCATGATAGGACTAAAGTATCATGTGATTCTGAGACAAACTGAGGGTATGAACGACATGGAAAATCAAGAATTCTGAGGAGTGGACGACACAAGTTGATATACTTCCTTTGAACAAGAGTATGAGACATATGGTAGACTCTGACAGCATAGATCCAATGATAAAATCATGAGATGTAGGAGACATCAATGAAGTTCTTTGTAGGGACTGGAAGAGTAACCAGTCGGTAGAGAAGACTCTGTAATGAGCTCAGCTTCCTAAGGCCATGCTAAACCCAAAATTATGATGAATGGAATCAAATAAATTTGTGCTTTGTTCAAAGGAGACACAACTGCTGCCGATATAAGATAATACTCCCTTCTCGCCCGTCTTTTTTTGTTTTTTCATAACAAACAAATTCTATGATACAAAGGAGGAAACACATGCCACAAGTAATCAAAACTAGTTCCAGCAGTGGAACATACTTATGCTCAATGCAGGGAAGTGCATGCGAGAGATGGACACTTAGGGAATGTTCCCTCCTAGGTATAGGGTGTCAAATTGTGAAGGATATAAACAAGGTTCTTCTTGGTTGAGGATGAAAAACTGCTGAGGCAAATGATTTATAATGAAAAGCGAGAACTGACTATAGGATCAATAATTCAAGAAGGGCATTAGATGCAATCACAACTTAACTCCAAAAAATGTCATTTTTTATGTCTTTTAGTCTACTTGGTGTGAAAAAGGGGTAAACTTGTGCCAAGTAGACGTCTTTTCAAATCCAATTTACGAGTGTGAAAACAACAAGTTCACTCGAAGATCTTTTCTATTTTTGGTAACGAGTTGGAAAAGAGCTTAACTAAGACTCATGATCTTTCAAATCCAATTTAACGAGTGTGAAAGGAACAAATCACTCGAAAATATTTTCACTTTTTAAAGATGAGATGGAAAAGAGCTTAAATTAAACTTATTGATGCCATTTTAATCAGTATGTAATGGGAAGGACAAGGCTCCCATACCGACCTTCTGCGGAATGTCAGTATCTTATGAATAACTGACATAATCTTGGGGAAACCCAAAGCTCTCCAAGTCGAGGAGGATAAAGCACTAACTAAGGATATAGTCTCTGTGATAGATCAGACAATGTCTCTGAACGGAAAAGACATAGGTGGGGGTATTGGATACCCCATGGGACTATCCTAGTCAAAAGTGATATCCTCAAAACCAGGAGGGAGAGGAGTTGGTGAAATAAATAATCTCTCTCGTTCATAAGGTACAGGATCAAGAATGCTGACAACATGATCAAAGGATGCATCACCCTCCACAAGGAGAGTAGGATTGACCAGAGATTTCACTGGTACAACCACTTCTTCAATTCTAGGTTGGAGAGGATGCAGGGTAACAGGGATAAGGGATACATCACCCTCGATAATGGAGGTGTGATCAAGAGAGGATTGCAATGACATTATTGTCATGTCAATCAGAGGAAAAAGGTGCGGGGAAACCACAGACGCCTCAGACTTCGAAGGGCCCTTAGGCGAGCCCCATGCTTCTGGTATCCCAGTCATGGTTAGATATAAATGAGTAAGATGACTTCCTTCACAAGTCCTGCAAAGGAATTTAGGCTTACGTATGAGGTTTTTGGGCTTCTCAATGTCCCCAGTGTCATTCAATATGGATGGTGGCATACTATCAACATAACCGAAAAAGGTGGGAGAGTCATCTCCTACATGGTACTTAGAGATCAGAGATGTGGCATTGATATAACTTGTGGCAACTAAAGTGGTGCCCCCAGCATGACTAGCAATGATCAGGTACGGGTTGTCAACATAACTTGTAGAAGTTGTCGACCCATATCCAACATAACTGACAGAGGTTGGTGATGGAGCTCCAGTATGATTGACAGTGACTGGAATAGCGGTGGATTGCAACATTTGATGCCAAGGTCCAGGGAAATATTGACTTTGAAACATTGTAGTCTACGAAGAGTCATGGTTTACCCCCTGTCCCTGTCCGGAAAGGTAGTATCCTCCGTTTAATTGATTCATAGAAGTCTGAACGAGCATCATCACCGAAGTCTGTGAAGAGACGGAAGTATGATAAGGATTATTCGAGTGAGGATATATGTTGCCCCCTTGTGAAGGGTACCCATGAAGTAGGTAGCCTGAACTGTAAAACTGATTCTCCCCATATGAAACACCTGGGGATACATGAGGACTCACCATGGAAAAAGTGTTCAAAGGAATTGACATGGCGGATAGAGGATACACGGACGAAGTGTAGTAGGTAGAATAATCACCCATCTGAGTATTGGCTCATGAAAGAGCATAACTAGGATTGGATCCGTAAGAGGGGAAGTTCCAACCTCCCGTCGTGAAAGTGGGTTGAGGGACATGGCTCATATCAAATGAAGACGCAGGAATTGGGGCCATGGTGCTCCCAGATCCAATGATAGGATTCATATAAGTGGACCAGGGAGAGGATTGCAAAGGTGAAGGCATATCAACAGGAGAATGACTAGGGACCCAAGGTGTGGATTGAGTACCAAAGTTCTGCATACTATTATAAGAAACAAGAGGATTCATCCCCATGAACTGAGTGGGAAACATGGGGTAAGAAATAGTAAACGAGGGAGCCAAAGGGACTCCACTATCCATAATAAGGACTCAGTAAAGACTCTTAAGGCCAAATAGTAAGCAAAGAGCACACCAAAAGTCAAACGACCAATATGCATGCAAACGGGGTAAAGTGGTTGAGTGGCCTCCCTCCCTAAAGAAGGTATGTATCGTCCAAGAGGGACTTGAGACTCCCTGTTAAAGATCAAAGGTAAAAAAATCAGTTATAGGGTCCCTCGTGGGTTTAACAACCAGTCGGTCAGATTCCCCCGGAGAGGTAATCCTCCATAAAGACTGTATGTTGTCCGACCCCTATCTGACCCAGGGTACTAACAGAATAACCCCTAAAAGTAACCTATGAGATACCTAAGTCAAGCAACTAATAAGCCACTGTATAACTGATGCACATGCGAGAAGTCATAAGTTTGGATCACTGTATGGGTAGGGTAGCAAAGCCTGAAACCTTGAAAGCACCACCTCTCACAGAGGTATGGGCACTATCAAGATCCCCAAATATGAATAAATCCACAAAAATATCTCTGACGCTAGGCGAGTATCTGAGGGATATCCCTTCAACTAACTTCGCACGACCTCGTGATTAACTCCGGTGTGAGTGGAGCCTCCTGATATTACCAATTATACAATGGACTTCTGAACTCCCTTTCTCAGACACATATGTTTATTTAATTTCCTTGGATAAGTTTACTCACAAAATCCTATTCCAAGGCACTAAATCCTAGGTTAGTTTGTGCAACCTAGAAAATAAAATCGTTACTAATAAATTTAAAATTATAGCATTGATTTTATGGCCGTGATTACTCAAAAAGGTATATGGTGATGAAACCAATGGTGTTATTGTTGAAGGAAAATCTCCCTGTGGACAGGTAGATCTCCTCAAAGAGCTAGACTGTTAACTCTAAGACAGAAAGTGCTTATCATGGTCACTGATTTCCTTTTAGATCTAGGTGGACTAGTGTGTGAAGAGGAAGGAGAAAAGAAGTACCTTTTATCAGTGTTTGTCCCTACACGCTTTGAATTGAGCTCCAATATTTCGCTCCTTGATAAGCCCTGTAGACAAACAAAGTACGACCACTTCCTAGTCTATCAAGATTAGTTCGAAATAGGTCTATCTATTAAAGAGACAAATTCATGTGAGATTGAACACGAATTAGAAAGAAATAGGCCAAGCAAATTATATTAATGAGGACAAAACATTTCTTACAACCATAGATGGATTGCAATAGTTTCATCAAGTCCTCCTTGTCTACCCCTTGCTCAAAAGATCCACGATCTGAATGATGATAGCTTCACCAATTGCTCCCTATGAGATCATAGGTCTCTTGCTTCCAAAATATCTCTGTTCCAACACCACTTATAAGATCATAATTTTGGTGTGATTCTCCTTTTCTAGTCCCTCTTTTACCATGAGAAAGCTTGCTTATATAGCCTTGGAGAGGCTCAACAACTTGAGATATCCTTGGGGTGAGTTGAGGATTTTCCTCCTCCGGTTAGAGATCTTCCCTAAGATCATGGCTTGATTGAGAATTCGAACCCAACTGCCTTCTAAGAATGAAAATATCCTTCCCCCATTCTTCTCAACAAATCAACTGCTACCTAAAATAGGTAGCGCTCCCTCAAAAGGGCCATTAGAGCGCCGTAGCGCTCCCTCAAAAGGGCCATTAGAGCACTGTAGCGCTCCCTCAAAAGGGACATTAGAGCGCTGTAGCGCTCCCTAGTAGTGTTTAGGGGAGCGCCAACACTCCTAAAATCAATAACGCTCCTCCAAAAGGGCCAAAGGAGCTTTATAGCGCTCCCAAATAGTGTAAGGGGGAGTGCCAACACTCCCAGAAGAGGTATAGGGGAGTGCTCCCCTCCAAAAACTTAGTTTTTTGAGTGTTTTCAGATGGCAAAAGGTTCATGAGCCTAGTTAATCTTACCTCCTCTTCCAAATCAAGTTTTTTGACATGTGCCAAGTGTCCTCCTGATTTCATTTACAGGAATGACATAGGCATCATGGCAGTATGCTTCCCTGACACTTGCGACACTTGTGAGCAAAATGTGACACTTGTGACCTTTGTAATGACGACACTTGTGACACTATCAAAGTGAGTATTTTTGATGTGCAACAGTTATAACTCCGCAAGAAAGTAAATATGAAAATAATGCAAAGTCTAACTTTAACTTTTGGTGAATGATATGCTCCTAAAAGTGATGCATATTTCAAATTCAAATCTGTGATTCAGAAGTAAAACTGCATTCTATCACTATATGCACTAAGCTAATGATGAAAATTCAAAAGAAAAAAAATGCCAAGCAATGCAAAATGCATATTTTGTTTTTTGTATTTTCAATATATCAAAACTGAAAATGCATGGAATGAAAATTAACTTGATACATAGACCTAATGTGTATAAAAAATATATAACTCAAGCAGGATATCAAGTAGTAAAAAAACCAACCCAATATACAAGGGCAATACAAATGAAAATATGAAGACAAAAACTTCGCCCAAAAATTCAACTAAAAGAGGGTTTCCTGTCATCCCATAAGTACTCAACAAGCACTACAGAGACCTAAGAAGGCTCAACAAGCATCAAATCCCACCCAGCAAACACCAGACCAAGAAAACAGGCAAGGAAAAAAGGTGTACGCGTCTGTTTGAGCAAACAAAGCGTATATACGCAACTTGCAGTGAGATAGCCTGTGTGTATATGCGATTGTCAAGGACAAGGTGCGTATATGCTTTGAAATAAAGACAGTCAAGGGAGAAAGGATGAAAGCTCAGACCCAGAGTGAATAGGAGATGTGAAGCAATGATACAACAAGAACCAGAATAGAAACAAGAGAAATATAAGGAGAAAAGTACTTCAAACCCTAAGAAAGAAGATTCTCCCTAGTGGAGTTGCCAATTTTGTTACGAGAAAAATCTCTTTATGGCACCACAATAGACAGGTATGACTACATAAATCAACTCAATTCTAGCATATGCTATATAAACTAATGTTCAAGAGTAAGAAAGAGGCCTACCTCATTCAAACATTTGATGATGTCCACCGTTGAGGACTTTGACCCAAAGCTTTATACCTGCAACAATTTCTCAACAAACAAGAAAAGAAAGAATATAGTGATTATATAACATGTTAGCACATTAGATAGCATAATCCATCAATATACAAAACAAATATTCCCAAGGATCATAACACATATATTTGCAAGATATCAATTGGATGTGAAAGGAGTATTTCTATTAATAAATGATCAGCAGAAGTGAAACATTATAGACATCCGTGTCAGCACGGTTCATAACCAAGAAACCGAGTTCCTTCCAACTAGGCCTCCACCACTTCAATCCTCCACCAAAGGCAAGCTCATATAAGGGAGACAAAGAGGTTCTCCATTAGTAAGGGAAGAGCTTGGGGGATGAACACTGTGTTCAGACTTAAAGGACAAAGGGATGCAGACTTACTAATGAAGTAATAATTTCTCCAGAGTAACTTTGCTCTCAAAGTTTAATTCTCTCCTCTTTCCATAGCTCGGAATTGGCTTCTTTATAACCTTCAAAATGAAACTGAAGGGATGAGTCAGAACGTTTCTGTTATGTGGAAGGCCAAGGATCATAGATATCCTATCATGACATGGAAACCCGGCATTTAATTTTGATTTTCTAGCACAAATCCTAATGTACGTGGGTTGTAGTGGAGTAGCCAATGTATATGCTTGATGTATAGCTTACAAGGTGCGTACAAGTGGAAATATATATATTTTTGTCTATATATTCATCAATCAGGGAAAGTAAGTCTACATAGGAAAATTAAATAAGGCCCTCTTTGCAAGATTGCATAGGGTGAGGTAAATATTGCTCTAACACCTCCAACTATTTCGTCATGTGATTCTGCTAAGATGATAGGATGCTCATGCTCCATGACACATCTCCTTAAAATATTTTCTACACCTAGTTTATACAAGTTTCCTACAATAAGTTGGAAGTCTGTAGCTTTAACCACCAAATCCTTCTTCTGCGAAGTGGTGTATTCCTTTGGATAAAATCCTGTACTAAAAAATTCAATGATATCAGAAAATTATTCATCAACAATCTACACTGAAAACAATTGTGCATCAATGAAATTATCCTCCAAACAACTTGGTTCCTCCCCATTGGTTATCCTGGACATATGATCTAGCCCTGCATTCAATCTTCCATGTTTCATAACTACTTCAAAATCAAACTCTTGAAATAACAACAACCATCTACATATTATCCCCCCCAACACTGGCTTATTGACCAGATAGTTAAGATCAAAGTGATCTGTGAACATATTGAAATGTTGTCCTAATAAATAATGTCTGAAATTTTGTAGTGCATATACCATAGCCAAACCTTCCGTCTCTGTTGTATTATAATTCTGATCTGACTCTGATAGTTTCCTACGTGCAAATGCTATTGGGTGATCTATGTCACCTTCTCCTGGATGTGTTAATACTACTCCAAGTGCTATTGAATATGCATCCACATGAACATGGAACTCCTTTGACCAATCTAGAAACACCAGAGTTGGTGTTGTCACCATTTTCTCATTTAAGATGTTCAAACTTTGTTGGCACTCATCATTTAACTGAAACTTGATATCCTTCTTTAAAAATTTCTCTATGGGTGTAGTAATATGTGCATATCTCTTTATAAACTTTCTATAGTAGCATGTATGACCAAGTGTATCTCTCAATTAGCACACTGACTTAGGTGGTGGAAAATTAACAATGACAACAATCTTTGTAGTATCAACCAACAAACCCTGTTTACACACCACATGCCCTAGAAAAATTCCAAATGGTGCGCTGAATATGATTTTCTTAATGTTTAGATAATTTTGACATTGTCTACACCCGTCTAGCATTAGTCTTAAAACTTCAACATGACCTTTCAATAGGCTAAATACTATCCAATTGTCCAGATAAACCTCCAAAACATTATGTATACACTCTTTAAATGTAGCTACCACCACTCTTGAAAAAATAACAGGGGCATTCTTAAATCCAAATGGAATCACTATGTACTGATATGACCCCCATTATGTAGCAAATGTAGTCTTATGACGATCCTCTGGTGCTATTCTGATCTGGTGATACCCTGAAAATCCATTAGTAAATGAGTATGCTTCTTTTCCTCCTACTTTCTCCAATACCTCATCTGAAAATGGAGTAGGGAAGGGATCATGCAAACATACATCATTCAACTTCCTCAAGTATACAGAGATCCTTATTCCCCCTTGCTTCTTCTCTTGAATTACCATAGGACTAATCCACTCAGATTATTCAACAAGTTCTATTATACCAACCTCTAACATTTTATCAATCTCTGCCTTCACTTTATGTTTATATATTGGATTCAATATATATGGTCTCTGTCTGATTGGTATGGAATTTGGTCATAAATGAATCTCCGTTTCAACAAGTTATCCTGCTACCCCTTTCATTTATGAAAATCGCTAGAAACAAGTCACTATACGCATGCAATAACTCTATTATGCTTTCCACTGTCTGGTTATCCCAATAGTCACCAATACTTGTAATATTTGGATTCTCTTCTGTTCTAATATTTACCTTCTTTATCTTCAGTGGTGCATACAATTCTTCTGACTACAATTGTGGACCTTCTACTTCTCTTTCCCCTTCAACTTTAGTTATCTGAATATCGCACAAGTTTTCTTCTGCTGGGCCATCTTCTGTGACGTGGTAACAATGTAACAATTATTGGTGGAGTTACTTCAAACACACCTAGGATTTATTTTTCCTAAGGTTTTTTCCTTGTTTATTAGTCATTATCCAGTCTCCTATATTTTAGGAAGAATATTCCTCTAGGGAGAATATTCTCTTCAGTTTGACTAGTTGAGTGGAGTCTAGATGCTGCATTGGTTTTGTCACCATGAAAAATTGGGATCATCATCAAATAATTCTCATTAGCCTTGGTATAATCACCGGACTGGAGAATTTTCCATGATTCCTTGATCTCCTCCTCACTTCACTCTGTTTTAGTCAGTTAACTGAAGACTGGTAGAGTAGTTAACTCAACTAGGTGGTAGTTCACTCCTGTAACTTCTTGAGAGACTATAATAGGTGGAAGTTCACTCCTGTAATTGCTGGTGTGTGTCCAAATCACTCTAGAACACTTCTATGGTGCATTGGATTCACCTCCAATGTGCATTGGTTGAGTTATACAGAGTATATCATGTGTAAATGATTCATTATTCATTATGGTTAACGAGAATTCTTCCATTCTTTCTCTCTTGCTTCTTCATTCTCAATTTCTCTCTGCAAATGTGTGTGGTATTTTCTAGATAGATATATTATGTGTAGGTTCAACACATTTACATGGTATCAGAGCTGACAGACTACTAAGCAAAGCTACACCAAATTTTTTGCAAGTACCAAAGATTGAAGACAACGAAAAGATGAAATTCCCAAAAGAATTCATTCTTACACCTTACAATTATTTTGCATGGAAGGAGAGAACTATCATACATCTATGAACTAGAGGATTGTACAGGTTAACCTTGAATACAAACATAGAACTGACATCAGCCATAGAAAAATCCAAGTATCTAAATCAAATGGATGAAGCATTCAGAACAATTTGCAGTCTCATCTCTCCTGATCTCCTTTTTCACATATCTTCCTGTAAAACCCCCAATGAAGCCTAGACCACCTTGGAAGGGCTCTTTGGAAAACATGATGAGATAAGGGGACACATGCTTGAGGTGAAATTGCTCACATTGGATCCAAAAATCTTCGACAATCTCCAAGATTTCTTTACAAAATTCAAGGATTTACTGTCGCAACTCAAAGCTTGTGGGGTTGATAAATTTAAGGAGGAGAAACAAATGGTTCTCACCATTCTCTCCAAACTTGGTCCTAAATTCTCTATTTTCGTATCCACATTCTACTCAGTCAAATTTGCCTCTAGAGCCACCTGGAATATGCCTTCTCTTGAGGAATTTATTGAATCCCTGACACAAGAGCAAACTAAGCTCATCAACATGGGAAAAACCAAAGGCCCAAAGGCTAATGCACATATTGTGAAAGATGGAAACCATCAATAGCATAAATCTAAAGATAAAGACAAAAGGAAATCTCATGCAAATCTGAAGAAGGAAGGGTACTAAAAACCCTTCACTGATGCCTCCAGATCTAAAGGTGGAAAGGGTAGAAAAGGGGAGAAATGCACATACTGACATAAAGGATTCCATCCAGAATGAATATGCATGAAGAAAAAAAAATATATATATATAATGATTCAAATACTTCAGAAAAACAAACTTGGAGATCGCATCCCTGAGGGTGCCAAGAAGAAGAAGCTAGAAGATCAAAATCCCAAGAAAGGAAATTCTAGCCATGCCTTGATTTCCATCAACTCCTCTCCCGATGCTTAGATTGTAGATTCAGGAGCATCACATCACATGGATGCCACTAAAGTGGTCTATTCTTCATTGGATTCATGCAAAGGTCCTCCTATTATGATGGGGGGAAACTCTCTAGTCGAGGTCACCGACAAAGGAAGGATCGAACTCACAAACGAAAGATTCGAGAATGTGTTGCACGTTCCCAAAATTTCCGTCAATATTCTCTCAGTGTATCAGATGATGAATTCTGACATCAGAAACAAATTCATATTCACACCAAATTCCGTGGACATATATGACATGCAAACCAATTCCAGTATTTCTACCGGTGAGGTAAATCATCAATCTAGATTGCATGCATTTCTGAATTTATTGAAACATATTCTACTTTACTACTTACCCATGCTGATGAAAGTAGTCAGATATGGCATGGAAGGTTCAAGCATTTGAATTTCATATATATGCAACAAATTATCAAGAAAATATTGGTTGATGGTCTACCAAACATCCATTTCTCCAAAGGAATCTGTGAGGGATGTGTTCTTGGAAAACACCCTCAAGAGAAATTCGACAAAGGAAAGACTCAGAGATCTTCCGCTCCTTTAGATTTGATCCATACTGACCTCATGGGTCCTTTTCTGAATCCATCAATCAACAAAGTGAGGGTTGTTATCATTTTTGTTGATGATTTCTCACGTTTCACATTGATTTACTTTCTCATGCAAAAATACGAGGTCTTTCAACACCTCAAAGATTTCAAAGCTCTGGTTGAGAAAAGTCTGGAAAGAAAATCAAAGTCCTCCGAACTGATAATGGGGGAGAGTATGTCAATCATGAGATCCATAATATTTGTCATGAGGTAGGGATTCAGTTGGAACACACAGTTCCCTATACTCCGCAACAAAATGTAGTTACTGAGCAGAAAAAAAGATCTCTAACAGAGATGGCATCTTGTATGCTACATGAAAAGTCACTACCATAGAGACTATAGGCCGAAGCACTCAATTGTGAAACCTACATCCAAAATAGAACTCCAAATATATTTGTCAAGGATAATATCCCCTACAAGGCTTGGAGCAAACTCAAACTAATAGTGACCCACTTTCATATTTTTGGTTCACGTGCATGGGCCCAGATTCCCTCTGAAAAGAGAAAGGCACTTGATCCATAGAGCACATATTGTATCTTTGTTGGATACCATGAAAGTTTGAAGGGATACAAACTTATTGATATTTCCTCAGACTGACTCATCATTTAGCGAAGTGTCCAATTCGAGGAAAGTGTCTCGCATGTACTTTAGCAGCCACATGCAAACACCTTCATTCTTCCACCTGTCTAAGATGATGAACACGCGCATGCTGAATTTTTTTCAGACGAGAACTCTAATTCAAAGGACTCATATGATCTAGATATAGATTTAATACAGTCAGATACAGAGTAAGATCATCCAGATGTAGATGCAGAGCCATAGAAGAGGCCCAAGTGGGAACAAAATACTCTTCAGGATACAGGGGATATTATTGGTGATCCAACCGATACTAGGAGGACTCGATCTGATTTCGAGGAGCCTCCTATTGCACTCACTACCACTGAACCATTTCCCTTCAGGCATCTCCTTTTGGTTCAATCTTCAGATCCACATTCTTATGGAGAGGATGCTGGAAATCCCTTTTGGGAATCTTGTTGGAAGATTGGTTGTTGTCATTGATGTTGTAACATACCCAACCACCCAGAGGTCGGGATACGCCATTTAAATAGGTTGCAACACACCCAACCACCAACAATCTAGGCATGCTGCAACCCCAAGACTTAGTTCTTTGATGCAAATTTGAAAATAAAGGACTTCTTAGTAATGTTATAAGCATGCACACCACATGCATAAGACAAGATCCATGCTACAACATAAGAGAGATAAACACCGTGCCATGCACAACAAATAAGCAACAACCATACACATTAGAATACATATCTCAGAGATAATTAAATACACAGTGGAATACATTAAACATAAAACATAGAGAGCATTTATCTTTGCAAGTAAATGTTCACCAACTGACTATAGACCAAGGATGTTCCTCACAACCATAGACCTTTCTGTTCATTTACTCTCAAAAGCAAGTTACCCCCGAGCCAGGGCTATGAATCCAAAAGGATGGGTCCTAGGCCAATTTTAAATACACAGTAGTTGGCTAAGTAGCTCTCAGGTTTCCCAACCTCACAACAATCTTGATTTCCATCTCTCTTTCCCCCTCAGCCTGCACAACTCTAATAAATGAACACCTTTCTCTACCATGCAGTCCCTGAGGCTGTTCCAATTCTCTCTAGGGCTCTAGTGCTACTGGTCAGGAAATATCCCTACTGGAAATTCCAAGGACTCTCAGCTGTGGATAGTTCCATCCGAACTGCCATCATGTTCATGCACACATGCATCCATTCCCTCTGGGAATGATCAATAAATCATTAGAATCATTCAACGATGACTCTCCTCTTCCTTCCATTCATTTACATGCTCAGCCCAAGAGCACACAAACTAGCAATAGTGAGTGAAGAGGAAGAATAACCAGTGGACTAGTGAGAAGAGGACTAACCAATTGAAGAACGACCCCAAAACATCCCCCAAGGTATGTTTAAATAATTACATGAAGACAAGAGCCACATGGCCTCCCTCCCAAGAAGCTCATGTAACACCCTCTTCTCCATAAAATCAATTATGGGTAAATAAAATAATAATAACAAGACTTATCCCCTCAAGGCCCCTCTCTCATGGAATGATAGCCCCCTATCTCTTTTGTCCTTGTCGGTCTTACCACCAATGGTGTATTTTATTAATTTATAGGAAGTGTTACATTTCCTAGGCACTTTGGCCCCTTTTCAACTTTACCGGCTCACCAGCCTAAGTCATATTTACATAATACATTATAGTTTATAAGGGTTAGAACCGGGATGTTACATCCCCTCCCCTTATTTTGGCACTGTCCTCAGTGCACAACACCATTCCAATGTTATTAACATTACAATTCCAGGTCCTCTGGCTTTAATTCACACAGACAATCCAGCCCAATCTTATATACATAGGCACTCTGGCCTAAAACATGTATGCATAGGCATTCTGACCAAAAACATGTATGATGATCTTCATAATTTATATTTCTAGCAACAGTTCCAACCAACAAGCTCTCCTTACCTCTCTTGCACAACTCAAAGAAATGAACCCCTTTCTCTACCATGTAGTCCCTCGGGCTATTCCACTTCTCCCTGGCTTCAGTGCACTCGGCCAGGAAGTTTCAAAGTTGTGGGTTCCAGAACTCCAGTTGTAGCAAGTCCATTGGACTTTCTTCCTTCCATGCCTTTGTCATTTAGTTTCTCCAACATCACCTTCTTTTCTCCCATAGTCTGGTACTTTTCTAGATATTCATTATTCATTGTTTTCCTACAATGTTTCAAATTAGCGAGCATGCCAGTTCAAAATTTGTGCATAAAATTCTCATTCTTTCTCATATTGTAAGAGTAAATTTTCATAATCCAATACAATACTTATTTGTGCAGTTCATGGATCTGCATCCATATGTCTGTCTTGTTAACTTGGCTCACCATTTTCCTTGACGTACCCATTATGTGCATGAACCCAATCA
The DNA here is from genome assembly GCA_009831015.1 of Picea engelmannii. Taxonomy (NCBI): domain Eukaryota; kingdom Viridiplantae; phylum Streptophyta; class Pinopsida; order Pinales; family Pinaceae; genus Picea; species Picea engelmannii. The sequence goes on along the minus strand of ML779304.1, from coordinate 560,854 downwards.
AGAGCTATCAAAGTCTCCCCTTCCTTATGGTCAATCACTTTCCAGACCTAGGCTTAGGCATCCCCGTTTTTGCTATGCAGTCCCTCAAGAGATCCATCTTGCCTGACCAAGGTTCTCTTGCACAAGATGTTTTCTAGGGAAACAGGGTTCTCATTTCACAACAATAGCCTTTTCCATGATTTCTAGCTTGCATATCCAACATCTCACCTGTATTATACACATACAATCATCATGAGATATCATTATAACCATTTCAAATATAAATTTCAAATCTGTTTTATACAGGAAAACAAAATTTTCCAAGCATGATCTTTCTGCTCATAATGTTTGGCTCTGCAGCTGTAGATATCGGTCTTCCTTATAGGCTTACATCCCTGCCATATCCAAGACCAATCTACCTACAATTTCTTCAATTTATATTCGACCAAAACAATTCGTCAGTGATTATCAAATCATAATTCCCAAAATTGTTTTATATAGGAAAAATAAAACTTATAGAGATGAGCTTCTGCTCATAACAGTTTTATTCTTGCAACAATATGCATTGGTCTTGTTTATGGGCTTACAACAATGCCATATCCCAGACCTCTTTCCTCCTGCAATTTCAACATTCCCCAGACAAACAAATTTCTACTATCTCATGTACAAGACATATATTCTCATGTAAATGATTCAAAACAAAATCACAAAGTGCTCTCAGAATTGTTTAAAACTACAATTCAATTACTTCTATTAATCCAACTATCAATTGGAATGAACTCATCATTACATACACATATATTATCAGTCACACTGAATTTTCATAATGCCACAGTTAATAAGATAAAAATCAATGTGCCAATACCCATGGTCACATCTACACAATGCATCCATGCATGGACTACATAATACCACATAACTATGTCATGTATTCCACCATGATGAGTTGGAAGGTCTGGCCAACGATTCAACACATCATCCAAACACTTCCTACTGCTTGCCTAACTATTTGTTTACCTTCCCTTTCCACCCAAACACAACACCAAGAATATAATTGTTAAGTTCTCTTCAGTGTTGGCAAAGATGTTGCAATCCAAACATCATATATACAGTAGATACCATCAAGCACTCACATAGTGCTATAGCCCTTCCATATCCAACCATATTATGGTCTCACACATGACTAGCTCTATGGATATTCATTGTTATATAAGGAGTATGTCTCCTGAATTACCTGGTTATGAACCCATAACCAATCATAACATAATATACAACTGGAATTTTATCTAAGTGAATTCTAATATCAACAACATTTACAAACTCTAGGCCATCGGCCATTACATATCAATTTAAATATTGAAAATTAACTGAGGGAATCCTTACATCGATCCCCTTCAACATGTATGCATCGACATAAACTAAATGCATACTTGCCTGGTTTTTACCAACCTAATTGTTGTTGTCTGACCAACTAATATTTTTAGAATCTCACAGACATACTCCTTCATCATTTTGATTACCATTCTTGCCATCCTCATGGGTCTTCACCTCGATGGAAATTATAAGCAACAACAACATCCACATATTTAAGCCCGCTGTATCATTTTTCTTGAATACATAATCCATCCTTAGTCACACTCAAACATTATTTCATAATAACAAAATATTCTAAGTTTACCAGCATGTTATATGCATATCCAAGCATTTACTTATGCAAAATTACACATCTATATGCACCAAACATTTACTATCAGCATGCCTACTAATGCATATGCAATTTAACTTCATTGTATGCTTCATGCACTCTAGTGCATTTCTGTTTCAATTCACTTATTTATTTATCTATTTTTGTTGTAGTTGGTTGTCCTTGAATTCCTTTAGATCCTTGATGCCTTGCGTGCTCCCATTATTCTCATCTGCAATGTGGTTCCCTGGGTCTAAACACTTTTCCAACTATGTTCCACATGGCCATTCTTTCCCACTTAGTACCATTCCCCAATGGAAATTGATATTCATTCAGTGCCACTTTTGAAGTGAGAGAGCATTCCAATTCCTCTGCATTGGCATCTTGCTTCCACTGTGAACTTTGATTTAAGCTTTTAGACAATAGATAAGTCATATCTAACAAATCCTTCCTTGTAACTCCTAAGCTTGACACATAGAGATTATTCACACACCACCTCTTAAGATCTTTGTTTCCTTCCAAATCAATCTTGCAACTATCTACACATCTCTACCTTCAAGGCTATGAAGCCTTACTTTTCCTTTCTATTCCCATTAATGACATTATTCACCTACTAGCTTCATGTCCCATGTGAGGATTCTTTCTTTTGTAGTACCTCATCCAAATTTTGTAAGAAAAGTCATGCCTCCATGAACCTAACATACGATCCTATTCTTGAATTCATCTGGCTATACCTCTAATCCTGATAAACCTGCAAGCAACCATTTTGTTAGAGCTATACATATCATACAAAATTTGTCAATTAAATTTACAGGTACCTTTTCATTTAAGTGATAATATTATTCTTAAATTAATATCATTTTTCCTTTTTATATGAATTAACTCTTTTTTAATCATGAATGTGTGTCGGTTCTTTTGTATTCATGAGTTGATCACAGACATGGATCGAATAATTATATCTTACTCATGCTTCTATTGTGTTCTCAGTTCACAAACATATTATATTTTGATCCTTTATCAATTCCCTGTATTATTCTAGTGGTAATTCTATGTCGAATTAAATCTTTATGAGGCGCTTCCTTCAAACCATTTACATATGATCAGATGTGCAAAACCACGGGCTTATTGATTTGAGCATTGCCTCTTCTTTTCCCTTTGTTTCTTAATGCATACCCCCTTATCCTAAGGTTGCGCAACCTCCTAGGAGGGTGACATGTGTCACATCCTATCTGACATTTCAATCATCCGCATGCTCAAAACTTACTAACACGTGGCACACACCCCATGTGTCCATGCCATCCTCGATGATGTCTGCAAGCCACATCACTTCAGAAATTTCGGGGTCCACATCACCTCCTGGTGACATCATCATTCCCCACCACTTCAACTCTTCGGGCTTCAGGACTTTGGGAGTTTCCACACTAGCACACTTCCTGTTAGGGTCCTAACCCACACATAGGTAGAAAAATATATTCAGATGTAATAAAGGTCAATATTAATAAGGCCTTTCAATAGAATAGAATAAGGCGGATGTAAGAAGACCTAATAGAAGCTTCCGCTTCTAGAAGGATCTTCCTCTAGATGCTTCTTTTTAG
>ML779304.1:533737-557546 GCA_009831015.1 Picea engelmannii | reverse complement strand
TTGTAATAGAGATCTGCTCAACTGGGGGTTGCCCCCTCGAAGAGGCTCGTGAACATTTCTTTCAGATTCAAAGTGCTATTTCTGTTGTTATTCTTATATCATTTCAGTGTTATTGTGGTGAATGTTCTAGTTATATTGCTGTTATTTTTCCATTACTAGCATTTTATTTTTGTTCTGCATACATTTTATATCTGGTATATTACAAGTGGTATCATAGCACTTTCCTCGGCATAAAGTGTGGGTTAATTTTTTTTTCAGGGTAGAGATGTATTCTGATGTCTTTAAGCCACAGAGATCTGTCGTTAGGCACATAAACATGCGGTTGAGGGATTCATACACGCCGAAAATACAAGTGGTACTTAAGCACACATCTGTTGGCCACCCTTGTAACCCCTGTTGGTACCCCTTCGAGTGGTAGTGCATCAAACAACACCTGTGTATGGATTGACATAGATTACCTGAAGCCCTCTTTAAGTAAACCAATCGGCCGCCTGACTGCTATAGTGTCACCGACAAAATCACTCGGGAAGATACTCTCTAGTACCTGAGTAGTCGGGTAGTATGGATAAGGGTATGGTCTATCCTCCTTAGTTAGTGCCCTGAGATATTGGGCCAAGTACTACTATTGGACCCCGCACGTATATCAGAGAGCTATAGAACAGGGAAAACCCTTGTCTGTAGAACCCTTGAATACCTAACCCTTGGGGACAGAAACATAAACAAATTAAAACATACAAGATCTATTGCCGCGCAACTATGTTCGGGTTGCCAAGTAAATACACATTTCTTTCTGGTTAAGCATTTGGGTATTTCCTCTCTGCAGTATTCTTTAGACTGGAGTATAACTCCGTAAAAAAAAAAATGTCCTGGAAATTTTTTCACCATTATTTCAGACCTATTCTATTGGATTCATCTCTTCGCCCTTATCACATTCATCCATATCATTTTTTCAACAAAATATTTTTACCCCACTCGCCCCTTTTCAGTTCCCCCATCCTCATGGCCCATACTCGTAGCCAATATTTGGAAGCTTGCTTCAAAACCTTGCAATCTGGTCTGATTGAGACCCAACAAGAAGTGAAACAACTCAGTGCCAATGTATCCGCCATCAATACAACCATGTAGTCCTCAACGGGTGAAATCAAACAAGACCTCACCACCCAACTTGAATCAGTGTTTTCGACACTCTGCACCAAACTGCATATCCCTACAGATAACCCTTCCTCTTCCTCACCCCCACATACTGAAGGTGACCATTCCTCTCATTCCCATACCTTGCAGAACCATCACTTTCAACATGACCTACGCCTTCCACGGGTGGATGTGACCAAATTTGACGGCTCGGACCCCACTGGTTGGGTAACCCAAATGGAACATTACTTCTCTTTATACAACATTACAGATGACTTGGCCAAACTCTGGTATGGTGTTCTCCATCTAGATCAAGAACGTTAACAATGGTGGCAATGGAGAAAAAACTCTCGTCAAGGGTATATTGCTTGGACACAATTTGTGGCAGAGCTTTATGAATGCTTTGACACTGACACCAACCATTTGGGTCATTTGACAAAGATGAAACACTTAGGAATAGTGGAAGACTTTATAGCTACGTTTGAGCACCTAGCTTTTAGAACAGAAGGCATGTCTGATGCCTTTTTTCGAGAGTGTTTTATCAATGGCCTTAAGGATGAAATTCGGGCCCATGTCCTCATGGATCAGCCTGAGAGTTGGTTGGAGGCTACCAAAAGAGATAAAGAAGCACAACAAGTTGTATCTTTTCAAAACCGCAAACCCTCCTTCATCCCTGGCCATAAACCAGTAAATCCCACTACTCCCTCTGCTCCACTAAATATCCAAAAATTGACCCGGGATGAAATGGTTGAATGCCAAATCAAAGGCCTTTGTTATAACTGTGATGACAAATATTTCCCGAGCCACAAGTGTAAATAACAAAATATTTTTATGGCCATCTCCGAGGAGATTTCAGAAGAATATGAAGAAACTCCCTCTATGTCTAAATCACCTGAATCCACTGACATAACCTGTCTCTCAGACCCTCCCGAAGTAGAACCAGTCATTTCCCTCAATTCTCTCACTGGCTTCTCTGCTCCCCAAACCCTCAAGCTAATTGGTTACATCAAGCATCGGAAGGTCATCATTCTGGTTGATAGTGGCAGCACCCATAATTTTATTCATCACCGCATTGCCCAAGAAACTCATTGCTACATCCATGCCATCAATAATTTCCAAATCATGATTTCCAATGGTGGTTCCATGAAATGTGGAGGGCATTGTGAAAATGCGCGTCTCCAAATTGGTGACTACCACCTGAAATCCCATATGTTTTCTATCGACATGGGAGGTTGTGACATTGTGCTAGGTGCAGACTAGCTAAGGACTTTGGGTCCCATTCTCATGGATTTTAAAGACTTAACCATGCAACTCAACCAGGAGGGCCACCAATATAAGTTCCAAGGCATCACCGTCGGTTCACCTGAGATCATTAGTTCCCATCGCATGGAAAAGCTGCTCAAAAAGGGTAATTTTGGTGTTATCACCCAACTCCATGCCATACAAGCAACATAGACACCCTTGGTACCGCAAGACCTCCAAGCCATCCTTTCTAAACATCAATTGGTCTTTTCCACTCCCCAAGGCCTCCCTCCTTCCCGTGGTGTTCATGATCATTCCATTCCCCTTGTACCAAGAAGCCTTCCTCCCAATATCTGTCCGTATCGTCACCCCTTTTCCCAAAAAAATGAAATTGAGAAAATGGTCCAGGAACTCCTTAATGCAGGTGTTATCTGCCCTAGTACGAGCCCCTATTAATATCCTGTGGTCATGGTCCTAAAGAAAGAAGGTTCTTGGCGAATGTGTCCTGACTTCCGTGCCCTCAACAAACTTACCATCAAATAAAAATTCCCCATTCCTGTCATTGATGACCTCCTTGATGAATTGAGTGGTGCCCTATTCTTCACTAAACTAGATCTTCGTTTGGTCTACCACCAGATACATATGAAAGAGGCAGATATTCCCAAGACTGCCTTTAGAATTCATGAGGGCCAGTATGAGTTTTTGGTCATGCCCTTTGGCTTGTGTAATGCCCCCTCCACCTTCCAAAGCCTCATGAATAATGTCTTCTATCCTTTTCTCCGCCATTTTGTCTTAGTTTTCTTTGATGATATCCTCATCTATAGAAAAACCTGGACATACCATCTTTCTCATGTGGATCGAGTTCTCCATCTACTCTCTCAGCACCAACTTTTCCAGAAATAGTCTAAATGTGCTTTTGGCGCCTCAAAAGTAGAATACTTGGGTCATCTGGTTGGAAAATATGGCATCAGGTTGGATCCTAAAAAGATTGAAGCTATGAAAGACTGGCCTCACCCAAAGACTCTTAAGAGCATGTGTGGATTTCTAGGCTTAACAAGGTATTATCGCAAGTTTGTTAAGAATTATGGGAAGATTGCAACACCTCTCACAGCTCTCCTAAAAAAGAACTCTTTCACTTGGACTCCAGTAGCTGCTCAAGATTTTCAAACCTTGAAGATGGCCATGTGCACCACTCCAGTCCTCGCCCTTCCCGATTTCACAAAGACCTTTGTGTTTGAATGTGATGCCTCAAGGAAAGGAATTGGTGCTATCCTTATGCAAGAGGGTTGACCTTTGGCCTTTACCAGCAAGAAACTATCTGAAGTAAATCTAGGAAAATCCATCTATGAAAAGGAAATGTTGGCTATTCTGCATGCCGTGGATCTGTGGCGTCCTTATCTATTGGGGCAATGATTCCAAATTAAGACAGACCATCAAAGCCTCAAGTATTTTTTGGAACAACACATTTCCTCCCTAGAACAACAAAAATGGGTGACTAAACTCTTTGGATATGATTATGAGATCATTTATAAGAAAGGAAAAGACAATGTGGTTGCAGATGCACTTTCTCGAAAATATGAAGATGAAGGATCCCTTTTTTCTCTTTCATTCATTGTACTAGATTGGTTCCAAGCCGTTCACCAGGAATGGCTACAAGATCCCAAAAGTTCACAGTTGATCCAACAATTGCAGTCCAATGCTCCATATTCCCCAGGGTACTCTTGGCTCCTTGAGTAAATTCGATACAAAGGCCGTTTGTATTTAAGTGAACAATCAAAGCTTAAAGCCATGGTACTTTCTGAGCTTCATGCAACACCCACAACAGAGCACTCCAGGTTCACCAAAACCTATGACAGGGTCAAACGTTCCTTTTTCTGGGATGGTATGAAACAAGACATTCGTAATTTTGTAGCTGAGTGTGACGTGTGTCAACGCAATAAGGGAGAAACAGTCAAATCACCGGGCACACTAAAACTGCTCCCGATTCCACCTGCTATCTGGAAGGATAACTCTATGGATTTTATTACCCAAATCGGGAAATAAATCCATCATCATGGTGGTTGTTGATCGCCTTTCCAAGTATGCTCATTTATGTGCCCTTCAACACCCATTTACAACATCCATGGTGGCTCAAATCTTCATGGATCAGGTCTTCAAGCTTCATGGCATGCCACACTCTATTGTTTTTGATCGCGACCCAACTTTCACAAGCAATTTTTGGCAAGACCTGTTCAAGATAAAAGGCACATAATTGCATCTCAACACAACTTATCATCCCCAGACTGATGGCCAAACGTAAGTTTTCAAAAAGTGTTTAGAAACATATTTGAGGTGTTTTGCCTCAGAAAATCAAAATCAGTGGGCTCAATGGTTACCCCAAGATGAATGGTGGTACAACACTTCATACCATACAACTACACACATGACTCCTTTTGAAGCGATATATGGACATATGCCATGTTCAGTTCTCTCATACTTACTAGGTGCCTCAAAGGTCCAGGCGGCTGACCTAACACTTATAGCTTGAGACGATGTTCTCCGTACCCTTAAAGATAACTTGGTCATGGCACAAAATCTCATGAAGCAACAAGCAGATCAAGGTCGCTCTGAACGTCAATTTGCAGAAGGGGATGAGGTGTTTCTTCGACAACAACCTTACAAGCAAACTTCCCTCAAGGCCGAGCATTGTCACAAGATAGCGCCCAAATTTTATGGTCCTTCTACCATGCTCAAGCATGTGGGACAAGTCGCCTATCAATTAGCTTTGCCCAACCATTCGAAGCTACATCCTGTTTTTCATGTTTCATGCTTAAAGAAGGTGCCTTCCCATCAGGGCCTTTCCCTCTCTATGCACAAAGCTTTTTCATATCTCTAGGAATCCATGTTCGTAATGAGGTCCTCCGCACCCCCAACAAGTAACAAAGGGTGGAACCTGTACACTTCCTTGTGAAGGCCTATGAAATGAGTTCCTTCCCCTGGAACCTTTGCTCCTACTAGCTGCTCCCCGAGAAGGTCGTGGATCTGCCTACATTGCTGGTGATGAGTGGGATGTTGTACTTGCTACCATTGAAATATCTTTTGCAACCTCTCTAGGTTTGAATCTATTTCCATAAGGAGGTGGCCTAGAGCTTCCTCCCCTGGAGAAGGCCATAGGGGCCTTCCCCATGAATCCAAGATGTCATGGAATAGTTGATATTATACCTCCATTTGAGCTCATATACTCATCTACGTAATGAGCATTTTCAAATGTTTCAGCTATTGATGATGGTTTCCACATATGCACCATGGCCTTTATCTTAGGGTTTAACTCGTACACAAAATGTTCTACTTTTCATTGATCAGTATCCATGTATGAGACATATTTTACTAACTCCATGAACCTGATTTCATACTCCTCCACATTCCCGTTTCCTTGAACTAGAGCATGAAATGCTCCTACCTATTGTTCCTCATAGTAAGTAGGAAAATATTTCCTTTGGAACCTTTCCTCAAAAAGATCCCATAAGATGGTGCCTGGGGTAAGGTGCAACTACCTCTCCATATTACCCCACCAGTTCAAGGCACTATCCCTCAATTGAAAGTTCACTATCTTCACTTTTGACATGGAAGCATAGTCTCTCAAGGAAAAACATATCATCATCCCTTCCAACCATGCCTTGGCACGTTCACTTGCATGTCCCCTGAAAAACTCTAGGATTTTGATTTTATGTAGTTCTCTGTTGATGTCCCCTAGTGGAGGCCCTCCCTCTAAGTCCCTCGACACTTCATGGTTACCCATTCCATATGGTGGGGGTTCCACTTCGACATCCGATGACTTATGTCCCTTTAATGTCTCATTAATAGCCTCTAAGGAGCGCAAAATGAGAGCTATCTTGGGCGATGATGGTGGCGGTGTTGGCATCAATGGTCCTTTAGATGATGCCCCCTGGCCTTGATTTCCTTGAGTCCTAGCCATGTTGAATAACTGAATCTGTTTCCAGCCAAATTCTTATTAGAAAAGGGTTTAAGGCCTTCAACATTTTAATTAAACTTATACTTGCAACATAGGGTTAGGTGTAAGTTTCTTTATACTTTTCTGTAAACATGCATTACTCCCATAAGGTAAGTGGCTTAGGTTAGAGTTAAAAAATCTAAGCTTGGTATCTTGGTAGGTATCCTACTGTCTCTCTTACCTTGCTAGCTGCACTAGCACTATGGTATACTCTCCCATTACTCCAATCAACTTCTTTAATCAATGTTTAACCCTTCCCTATAACACTTTATACTCTTATAGAAATTATTTTTTATGTAATTAGTCTCTTATAATTAGTCGTAAATCCCTTCCCCTCTCTCATCGATTAATCAAGCATTAACGTTATCAAATTCCAATGCTAATCTAACCATTACATCAATTAGCATTGCTTTAATTAATCAACACATTTATTTAATATGTATGGTATCTAAATAAATATATTGATTATCTAATATTATATATATATGTATTTTTAAACTTAAAGTAAGGAGTTTGATAAATAATGTATATATTATATTTTACAAAAACCTTATATAACCCCATATATATATATAATTTAATTTGCATTTAATTATTATAATTCTCTTCTCTTTTTCTTTTAATAGGTTATTTTTAATTAAAATTTCACAACAATTAAAAATTTAATTAATATAACAAAATATAAATAATAATAAAAAATTAAAATAACAATTTCTTTTTAAAATAAATATATATTAAAAAAAATTTAAAGTAATAAATATTTTTTGATTAAAAAAAAAATCAAACACCGCTAGGCATCGTGAGACCTCGCATGAGACCCACGTGCCTCCAACTCCCTCACATCAAAATAATAATAATAATAATAATAATAAATGAAACATCACTCAAACCCTAACCCTACATCCTCTCCATACACCCCGATGTTCTCATCGAAAGTGAGCATCGGTGCATGGATGTCTCTGTCCATTTTCTTGGATCCTTTAAATTACTCAGAGGAGTAGATCTTCCTCTATGGCAGTGGTTTCTCTGCCTACGTAGTTGGGTCGAGATTGTTGTCTCTATTCGACTAATATGGACATGTGGAGGGCCCTAGTGGCAGCCATGACGAGCGTGAGCGTTCTGATGGGTGCAGCAGTAAGAAAAGTGAACATGTTGGAAGTCTTGATGGGGGAGAAATTGAGGAGAGTTGACCTTCTTTTCCAAAGAATTCCAGGTTTCCCCGAGGAGCCTATCATCTTCAAGAACAACGTCGGATTTCCTCACGTCATCATCTTCGAGGATGACGAAGTGTTCCCCAGAGTGAACGCCTCCATCACCTTAAAGTTAGATGAAGATCTCCTCAATGATCTCGGCGAGGCATACACCATGAAGCTGGATAAGAAGTGAACCTATGACTCCTACTGCGGTCCACACCAAGGGTTCAACATGAAAGGTAAGGTCTCCATCGATTAGTTCTACTTTTCATCAATAACACTAATATTTCCACCCTTCTGACAACAACGACCTCGGTGCAGATTTGATGATAGGTCGCAGGATATTCAATTTTTTGAATAAGACTTGAACCCTACAACACCGTCATACTGCACCATTTTGAGAAGAGTAGAGAAAGAATCCTAGCAAGGGGAGGAGGGAGTGTTTTCACTAATTCTCCTCGCCATATAAGTAAGCGAAATCTCTCACATTACAATAGATGAGAATGCATTCATTCTCAAGCTTAATAGTTCCGAATCCTTTGTAACAAGATGTGGAATAGCTTATGAGTTCTCAATTTCTCCCATAATGGAATGCTTCTTTTCTTTTATTGTTTGTTCTTCATCCATCATCTCTTCCAATGCCTTCCTAATCCCAGGTAAGCCCTTTAAACTGCTTATCTGATTTATGGGAGACAGAGATTAACCATGGAAGTTTCGCTAACAACATCCTTAATGTATGGGTGTTTTCTGATAGTAGATTACCATACAAGGCCAGATCATCAGAACCTGTAAGCTAAGTTAGTACATTAGGATATATTTTTTTTGGTTGGCCACTTCACGGGTTTCTTGTCTTTTGTTTGTTTTATAATTTTGGTTAAATCTTGTTAATTTTATTATTGTTGTGGAAACACGCCTTCACAATCTCGAATAAGCTATTTGCATTACTTATATGGTTTTCTTGGTTTGTTGTTTAACACTTCTATTTTTACAAGGGTGTTTTATGATTGTAGCGCTCCATATTAACCTAGTAAGGTCTCATATACTGTTATTTGAGGTCGTGACTACTGGTTGGGAAAATTTCGAGCAAAGGACTAGATCGATACCCTAGTTACGGCTTTGCGTGTGCTTACGGTAATATTTACTTGGAATCGATTCCCGCTGGGGTTATTTAAACTTTTCTGTTTGTTTGTTTCTTTCTTTCTTGCAGGTGGATAACAGTTGGATAGAGTGCAGGATTTCGTTCTTGCCATTCATTCCTTCCTTCATATTCTATGTTCCCTTGCGGGTTTTTTTTTGAGGGGGGATTCATAGAAAAATAAAAATAAATTTGTATTTTGCACCGATGTAAAGCTTTAATGGTAATTTCCATGCCATCTTAAGAGTGATTTCCATGGCAGTAATTTCTAGCAATTTAATTTTCAAATTTCACATCTTACCAAATAATTTCAATATTCATAATTTGATTCAAGAAAAACATTAAAATAGAAAAATACCTATTGGAGATGTTGTCCCTTGAGGTGACTGTCTGCTACCAAAATTTTGATTGTCTGCTACCAAGAGCTTGCTACCAAAATTTTGATTTTCTGCTACCAAGAGCTTGAAACTGCCTGAAAACTGAGTGTTTTCCTCCCAACTAGCTCGCTTCGACTCCCTAGCTCAGAATATGATTTCCTAGCCCCAGAGCTCAAAATCCGAGCAACTCCATACCACTAGTAAGCCCACCCAAATTTCTCCACCATTTCCTCCTGAGCTCTCTCATTTCTCTCCCTTCTTGAATCCCCCTCCCAAGGCATCCAACCCCCTTCCTTATCCCCCTCCAGCTACTTCCCCCCTTCATAAATTTTCCAACCTCCCTTATCCATTCCCATTCATTCCCTACCTACCCCAAAGCAATAAAATATTAATTCTTTTGATTGTGCATTAGTGAATTTAAAAGATAAATATAAAATTTCATTAACTCAATAATTAATTAATTCACGTAATTTAACTAAATTAATCATAATAATTAAATTAAATTAATAGGGTGTTAGAAATTCAAGAGAACAAAATACTAGGGAAAATTGTTGAAACAATGCCAACCAATTTCCCAGATTTTGGATATGAGTACATTCTTAGCTCCTATTATTTTGAGTTTAGTTGAAAAAATTCAATTAAAAATAGAATTGATTAGGTGCAAATTAAATTTATGTAACTGTTTGAGAATTTCCCATATTTTGGATATGAGTACATTCTTAGCTCCTATTATTTTGAGTTTAGTTGAAAAAAATCAATTAAAAATATAAATGGTTAGGTGCAAATTACATTTATGTAACTGTTTGAGAGATGCTTCATATCTATGTAAGCCCATAGATGCAAAGTGGGATGAATGTGAGAAATGGTTGTAATCCTATGTTCATCACAGCTACAATAAATCTATACATAGCTCAACTTGTCACAACCCCTTTCATGTGGGGTTGGGATTTCAACCATTGGGTCCCATGGATGTTGCACTACACCTTGCGGACACCCAGGAAGACTCGTCTCATGCTCAAATCGAAGATGAAAAAGTTACTTGATTCATTAAGTGGAACCAAAACATCCACCAATAGGTTCAGGATATTTTGCAGAATTCCAATGCCAAGTATAAGCAATGCCATGATCAACACCGGGTTCCACACAAGTTTTAGGTGGGAGATAAAGTTTGGTTGCACTTTCCCAAAGAATGTCTTACAAGACCCCATTGAAATATTTGTCCACTCTGTTATGGCCTTATACCATCACCATGGTTGTGGGTGACAATTATTTTGAGCTCAACATTCCCCCCTTCCTTGGATTCCACCTAGTGTTTAATGTGGACCTCCTTTGACCATACTTTCCACCATTATTGGACACCTCAGAGGTAGCAGAAAAGTTGACACCGACATAGCTCAATTTTGACTGCATGGAATAGGAATATAGTGATCAGATCGTGGAAACATAGGTCAAGAGAACCCACCAACAAAAGTTTCATCTTTATCATGTTGTCAAAGCAGGACAACACCTGCACCAAGGCAAGTGGCTGACCTGAGGCCAAATTCAGCAGAAATTTCCTCATCTGATAGGGGAACTCAACACAATGGAGACCATTACCTCCTAAGGGGGGAGGATTGATCCTGATGGATATCGGTGGCCACCCACCTATTCCATCTGGATCACATGCAAACGCCATCTTGGAAGCTTCAGATTTCATCTTTGTAGTTTTTTTCTAGCTTTTCGAGTCCTAAACTTCTGGGGCTGTTTTGAGACCCTAAACAATGTTTTTTGGGCTCGCCACAGTCACATAATTGTTAAAGTCAAAGTGTGATGTAATAATGTGTATTCCTCGGATAGACCTTTCCAATGGGCTATAGTGCACCTAAATCAAAGATCCTATGCAAAAGTTACAACCCCGAGAAGTTGATGTACCAACTTACCCCAACGGGGCCCACATGAATTTTGGCACTTCATCTCCTAAGGTTAGGTTTTTTGATGTCTAGGGTTTTGGAATTCATGTTTGATGTAAAAATTCCTTTGGAGCCTCATTATACTCATGTTCTTGTGAATGAGTGCAACCGTCACATCTCTTCTCAAAGATAATTCACCACCATTCTAGCAATCTTGTTTAAGTTTGAATTTTACAGTTTCAACATATTTCTTATTTAATAGAAGCTAAGTTTTACTGTATCTTTGTTAATTTTCATTATATCTTTGTGTTAATGATATATATATCTATTCATTTTGATTTTCTCATAAAATCTGGATCAGTGGTATCAGAGCGGTCTACTCCTTGTCGTTCTTAATGCATGTCTCCGAGGAGGTCAAGGTACACATAGATGGGTATCAAGATTGTTTCTATTGAGGACAAGAGCTATTGCACACCCAAGAAACCTTTCATGGCAGGAGAAAAGAAATATGACGGGCCAGGATATCTTTTCAAATTGTTTCTTGAGGAATCCCTCACACAACAGAGGAACGAGATGATGAATAGTTTTGTGCAAATCCTTCAGCGACTGCCAATGAGAGAGACATCTTTCTTGAGTGGAGGAGACACCCCCTTCAAGGTACATATCAACTTTTATATTCCTATATTTGAAGGTCATATAGATGTAGATGTTGTAGACAAATGGTTGAATCTCCTAGAAGGGTATTTTTCTGTCCATAACTTTTCCAATAGAGAAAATATTACATTTGTGCTCCTCAAAGTCACCCCCCATGTCAAATATTGGTGGGAGACTTTTTGTGATAAAAATGAAAAATATGAACCCTCATTATTTATAGTCACACTCACCTGGGAGTCCTTCATGGATGCTATTAAGGAAAAATACTACTTTGTCGGAAGTTATGACGACCTGTATACAAGATGGACCACACTGCAGTAGAAAATGGACCAAACAGTGCCAAAGTTCACAAATATCTTCCATACCTTGCGCACCAAGATGGGTATCGAATATTATGAGTGAAATATGGTACTCAAATACCATGGGAGTATACATAGGTACATCCATAAAGAAATGGAGTTTCTTGACATCTCATCCTTGGGCGTGAACTATCGATATGCTGTCAAAATTGAGAAGAAGCTTAAACAAAAATACGTGACATTTTGGGTCTAGGAACCTCTCACAACAAAAATAGGGAAAAGGAAACCCCAACCCATAGAACAAAGGGTAGAGAAAAGATAGACAGTCTCAGGAAAACCAATCTAAGCTGGAAACAAAGAAGGACAATGAAAGATGAAGAAAGACACTAGGAAGTGGTGCGACTTCCATAAGATCCCCTTGCATAACACTGTTTACTGTCGCTCAAAGAAATAATTGGTGGCTAAGGTGAAAGCCTATGAATTTGATGTTGGTTCCAACTTAGAGTCATAACTAGAAAATGGGAGACAGATTATTTACATGGAATCTAGTGCCATCATTGCTACCACCAAGATCCATCCCAGTGAACCTAACGAGCCAGAGGAAGGTGATCACCTCTTTCATTCATAGATGTGGGTGAAGGGTACTATGTTGGACTTCATCATTGATAGAAGTAGCCATAAGAACCTCATCTCAATGGAGTTCTTCAAGTGGTTGGCCCTGCCGATAACGCTGCACCCACAACTATACACCATCGGATGGCTCCGCCAAGGAAGTGATCTTCGCATCAACCAACGATGTCTCTTGTCCTACAACATCAAGCCCTTAAAAGATGAGGTATTGTGTGATGTCGCTCCCATTGAAGTTTGTGATGTTTTTCTGGGCCAACCTTATTTATGGAAACATCATGTTCTATATGACTCTAGGCCTCGTAGTGTTATTATTACTCTAGACAGGAAATTGTATAGGATACCCTAGGTATTATCACCTACTTCCATTTCCTTGATATTTGCCAAGCCATGTAGGAAGGTCATCTCTCAGACTGAGAAGTTTGTCTTCTTTGTGATTCTCTCTCAAAGTGAGCAGAAGGTTGCCACCACATCCATGGCCTCTGTTGTCGATCTCTCCACACATCCGAAGTAAGTGGATAAGGTCATGGAAGAATACAAAGACATCTTCTACTCACCCACTGGGGTACCTCTACATTGTCAGGTCAAGCATTCAATCGATTTCACCCTCAACGCACCACTACCCAATGTGAAAATCTATCATCACTCTCTTTTAGAAAACGAGGAGATCAAACATCAGATCCAAGAAATGCACCTTAATGGGCACATCCGACCCAGTGCATCACTGTGTGGAAGCCCAATCATGCTCGTGCAAAACAATTACGGGACCTACCGACTCTGCATCGATTACCAGACCCTAATTAAATCACAGTCATGAACTGGTGCCCAATTCCCTAAATTGACGATCTCCTTGACCATAATATTGATCTGAATTCTGGCTACCATAAGGTCCCAATAAAGCAGACAGATGTATGGAAAACTACCTTCAAGTCAAAAGAAGGTCTTTTTGAATGGTTGGCCATGCCCTTTGGTTTAATGAATGCCCCAACAACTTTCATGAAGATGATGGATGATATTTTGCGACCTTTCACAAATTATTTTATGGTGGTGTATATGGATGACATCCTCATCTATACCAAGAATTGGGCAGAACACCTGCATCATATTAAGCAGGTTCTGCACACTCTGTGGCAACACAAGCTATATGAAAATTTGAAAAAATTATCTTTCAGCATGGATAGGGTCCAATATCTAGGCTACATTGTTGATGAGCATGGGGTGCATGTGGATCCGTCCAAGACCCAAGTCATTTGTGACTGGCCAACCCCAACCACACTCACTGAGCTTTGAAGCATTTTAGGCCTTGTCAATTTCTATTGCAGGTTCATGTTGGGATTCTCCAATATTGCATTGGCCCTTAGCTAAGTAACCAGGGGTGGTGGTACAGGAAATTTCATGTGGGTCTTGTCACAACAGAAATAATTATAAGATTTGAAGCAACTCTTGTGCTAAGCCACAATGCTCTCATTACCTGACCTACAACAACCCTTTGAGATCGAGACATATGCTTGAGACTATGTTGTGGGCATAGTTCTCACTCAACACAGACACCTAGTGGCCTATCATAGTGAGACACTATTAGATGTCGTCTGTAAGTACCCTACTTATGACAAATATATGTACTCCATTGTGAAACCCTACCGCCAATGGAGGAATTACATTCTTAGGAAGGAGATAATCATCCACAATGATCATAAGTTGTTGATGTTCATGCAGACATAGGGAAAATTGCCGAATGACTGCCATCATAAGTGGTCCACATACTTGCAGCAGTTCCATCTCATAATCAAGTATAAGACAGGAAGCACCAAATGCGTCGATGATTTCCTCAGCTTCCCCCTAGTTGCATCACTCAACACGGTGCTAAACTCTTGTGGCCACAAGACCTTCGTATGGCCCCAAATATATGAGAGAGATTATGACTTCGCTGCCATCTCTACGTTCCATCAAGCAAGCGAGCGAAGATGATTTTTGAAGCCCAATACAGTTGGGTGGTAGGACACATTGGCACATAAAATACAGTGGTAGTGTTGCATCAACATTTCTATTGTCCGAAACTTTGACAGGATGTCAACAAGTATATTAGATACTACAGTGTCAGCACCATTTCTAAATCGACCATTAAGAAAAAATTCATGTACACCCCTATGACTACTCCTGAAAGGCCCTGGGAATCCATATCAATGGACTACATGTCATGCCTTCCATCAACCAAGTAGGGAAATGAATGTTTTTTTTTGGTGGTTGATCGTTTTCTAAAATGATGTTTATGACTGCCTGCAAGAAGAGCATCATAATAGAGGCCACTGCCAAGCTCTTCTTCGAATGAGGGTGGGTACATTTTGGGATACCACAAGCCATCGTGACAGATAGGGATAATCAGTTCCTCAACACATTCTGGTCAAGCCTATGGTCATTGTTGGACATCAATCTCACCAAGTCTGTTGCCTTCCACCCCCAGACGGATGGCCAAACTAAGGTCGTCAACCGAATGATCGTGCATATACTACATATGTACAATTCCAAGCATCCTCGCACATGGGATGAGAGTCTTCCCTATGTTCAACACAAATAAAACAGATCTATACATAGCTCAACTAGCCACAACCCCCTTCAAGTGGCGTTGGGATTTCAACCATTAGGTCCCATGGATGTTGCACTACCCCTTGCGGCCACCCAGGCAGAATTGTCTCATGCTCAAACTGAAGCCAACAAATCTACCTGGTTCATTGAGCAGATCCAACACATCTACCAACAGGTTCATTATATTTTGCAGAGGTCTAAAGACAAGTACAAGCAGTTCCATGATCAACACTAGGTGCCACACAAGTTTCAGATGGGAGATAAAGTTTGGTTGCACTTACAGAAAGAGCGCCTTATAGGACCCCATTGGGAGCTTCGTTCACTACGCTATGGACCTTATACCATCACCAAGGTTGTGGGTGACAATGCTTTTGAGCTCAACATTTCTCAATTCCTTCGATTTCACCTAATGTTTAATGTGGACCTCCTTCGGCCATACTTTCCACCATTATTGGACACCTCATAGGTAGCAGAACAGTTTACATTGACATAGCTCAACCCTAACTACACGAAACAAGAATCCACTAATCATATCATGGACACACGGGTCAAGGGCACCCGCCAACAAAAGTGTTAGCTTTATCATGTTGTCAAAGCAGGGCAATTCCTGCACCAAGGCAAGTGGCTCACTCGGGGCCAAATTCAACATAAATTTCCTCATATGAAGGGAAGAACTCAACGCAATGCAGATGTCATCTTGGCAGTTTCAATTTTCATCTTTGTAGTTTTTTGCTAGCTTTTCGAGTCCTAAACTTCCAAGGTCGTTTTCAGGCCCTAAACAATGTTTTTTGGGCCCGCCACAGTCACATTTCAATTTAAAATAAAGTGTGACAGCATAATGTTATATACCTTTCCAACGGGCTATCGTGTGCCTAAAACATATATCGTATGCAAAAGTTACAACCCAAGGAAGTTGATGTACCAACTTACCCCAATAGGGCCCACATGAATTTTGGTGCTTCATCTCCTAGGGTTAGGTTTTTGGATGTCTAGGGTTTTGGAATTCATGTTTGATGTAAAAATTTCTTTGGAGCCTCATTGTACTCATGTTCTTGCGAATGAGCACAACCGTCACATCGCTTCTCAGAGATAACCCGCAAAAATTCTAGCAAGATTGTTTCAATCTGCATTTTACAGTTTCAACATATTTCTTATTTAATAGAAGCCAAGTTTTACTGTCTCTATATTATTTTTCATTGTATATATGTGTTAATAATATAGATATGTATTCATTTCATTATGCTCCTAAAATCCGGATCAGTGGTATCAGAGATGTCTGCTCCTTGTCATTTTTAGTGCATGTCCCCGATGAGGTCAAGGTACAAAGAGTTGGGTCTTGAGCTTGTTTCTCTCAAGGAAAAGAGATTTCACACGCCTAAGAGACCTTCCATGGTAGGGGAAAATAAAGACGAGGGGATAATAGATCCTTTCAAAATGTTACTCAAGGAATCCCTCACGCAACAGAGGAATGAGATGATGTATAGTTTTGCACAAATCCTTTGACGACTACCAACAGACGACGCATCTTCCTTGAGAGGAGAAACCACCTCCTTAAAGGTATATATCAAATTTTATATTCCTATATTTTAAGGTCAGGTAGACGCATATGCTATAGACAAATGGTTGAATCTGCTAGAATCATATTTTGTTGTCCATAACTTTTCCAATAGAGAAAATATTACATTTGCACTCCTCAAAGCCATCCCCCATGTCAAAGATTGGTGGGAGACTTCCTGTGAGAAAAATGAAACAGAGGAACCCTCATTATTTAGAGTCACACTCATGTGGGAGTCCTTCAAGGATGTTAATAAGGAATAATACTACCTTGTTGGAAGTTATGATGACCTATATACAAGATGGACTACACTGCGGTAGGAAAGGGACCAAACAGTGCCATAGTTCACAAATATCTTCCATACATTGCGCACCAAGATCGATATCAAATATTCTGAGTGACATCTGGTGCTCAAATACCATGGAAGTATACATAGATACATTAAGACATAAATGGAGTTTATAGACATCTCATCCTTGGGCGCAACCTATCGATATGTTGTCCAAATCGAGTAGAATCTTAAACAAAAGACACGTCAGTTTGGGTCTGGGAACCCCTAACAATATAAGTAGGGAAAAGGAAGCCCAAACACGCATAAAAAAGGGAAAAGAAAAGATAGACAACCTCAATACAACTATTCTAAGCCATAAAAAAAAAGGACAATGGAAAGACGAAGAAAGACACTGAGAAGTGATGCGACCTCCATAAGAGCCCCTAGCATAACATTGTTGACTGCCACTCAAAGTAGTCATTAGTGGCTGAGGTGAAAGCCTCTGAATTAGATGCAGGTTCTGAATTAGAGTCAGAACTAGAAAAGACGAGATAGATTATTGACACGGAACCCAGTGCCATTGTTTCTACCACCAAGATCCAGCCCAGTAAACTTGACAAGCCAAAGGAAGGGGAGCACCTTTTTCATTGACAGATTTGCGTGAAGGGTACTCCATTGAAATTCATAGTTGATAGTGGTAGCTAGAATAACCTCATCTCAGTGGTGTTCATCAAGCGATTGGCCCTACTAAAAACACTGCACCCACATCCATACACCATCAAATGGCTTCACCAAGGAAGCGATCTTCACATCAGCCAATAATGTCGCCTGTCCTATGGCATGAATCCCTTCAAAGATGAGGTATTGTGTGATGTCACTCCCATTGAAGTTTGTGATGTTATTTTAGGCCAACCTTATTTATGGAAATGGCATGTTGTATTTGAGTCTAGGCCTCGCAATGTTATTATTACTCTGGACAAGAAATTGTACAGGATACCTGAGGTAGTCCCACCTACTACAATTTCCTTGATCTCTTCCAAGTAATGTAGGAAGGTCATCTCCCAGACCGGGAAGTTTTTCTTCTTCGTGATTATCTCTCAAAGTTAGCGGAAGGTTTCCACCACAGCCATGGGCTCCACGACCTATCTCTCCACGTAGAAGAATAAATTGGATAAGGTTGTGGAAGAATACAAATACATCTTCTACTCACCCACTAGGGTACCTCTACACTACCAGGTCAAGCATTCAATCGATTTCAACCCTGACGCACCGCTACCCAATGGGAAAGTCTATCGTTTCTCTCTATTAGAAAATGAGGATATCGAGCGTCAGATCCAAGAACTTCATCAAAATGGGCACATCTAACCCCACTCATCACCGTGTGGAAGCCCAATCGTGCTTGTGCAGAAGAAAGACAGGACCTGGTGAATCTGCATCGATTATCAGGCCCTAAATAAAATCACAGTCAATAACTGGTACTAGATTACCTAAATTGATGATCTCCTTGACCAGCTCAAGGGGGACAAATACTTCAGTAAGATTGATATGAAGTCTGGCTACCATCAGGTCCCAATAGAGAAGACAGATGTATAGAAAACTACCTTCAAGTCCAAAGAAGGTCTTTTTGAATGGTTGGTCATGCCCTTTGGTTTAACAAATTCCCCAAAAAATTTCATGAGGATGATGGAGAATATTTTGTGGCCTTTCACCATTTCGTTTGTGGTTGTGTATTTGGATGAAATTCTCATTTACAAAAAGAATTGGGCAGAACACCTACAACATATTCAATAGGTTCTACACACTCTACGATAACACAAGCTATATGCAAATTTGAAACAATGCTCCTTCAGAATGGACATGGTCCATTACCTAGGATACATTTTTTATGAGCATGGGGTGAATATGGATCCATCCAAGATCCAGGTCATTCATGGCTAGACAACTCCAACCACACTCACTGAGCTTCAAAGCTTTTTAGGTCTTGCCAATTTCTATCACAGATTCGTGTTTGGATTCTCCATTGCATGATCCCTCGACAAAGTAACCAAGGGTGGTGGTAAGGAAAAGTTCATGTGGGGCCTGTCACAACATCAAGTGTTTGATGATTTGAAGAAACACTTGTGCTCAACCCTAGTGCTCTCATTACCTGACCTGCAAAAACCCTTGGAAATCGATATAGATGCTTCAGACTATGTTATGGGCACAATTCTCACTCAACATAGGCACCCTGTGGCCTATCATAGTGAGACACTATAAGATGTCGTCCATAAGTACCCTACTTACGAAAAAGATATGTACTCCATTGTGGAAGTCTACTGCCAATGGAGGTATTACATTCTCTGGAAGGAGATAGTCGTCCACACTAATCATAAGTCGCTACAGTTCATGAAGACATAGGGAAAATTACAGAATGACCACCATCAGAAGTGATCCTCATACTTGCTGCAGTTCCATATCAACATCAAGTATAAGACAGGAAGCACCAACCATGTTATTGATTTCCTTAGCCACCCAGCAGTTGCATCACTCACCAGGGTGCTAAACTCTTGCAACCACGAGACCTCTAGATGGCCCCAATTCTATGAGAGAGATTCTAACTTCAGCACCACCTACCAGATGTTGGGCGCAAACACAATTTTCATTGATTTCCATATTCAAGATGGGTTGTTGTGCCAATTGGTCCATCTCTGTGTTCCATCAAGTGAGCGAGCGAAGATGATTTGGGAAGCCCACTATAGTTGGGTGGCAGGACACTTCGGTGTAGAAAATATAGTGGTAGTGTTGCAACAACATCTCTATTGATCAAAACTTCGACAGGATGTCAATAAGTATATTAGAACCTACACTTCTTGCGCCATTGCCAAACTAGCCATTAAGAAAGAAGGCATGTACAACCCTTTGTCTACTCCTAAAAGGCCCTGGGAATCCATCTCGATGGACTACATGTTGGGCCTTCTGTCAACCAATAGGGGAAATGAATGTGTTTTTGTGGTGGTTGATTGTTTTTCTAAAATGGCGATTATGACCGCCTACAAGAAGATAATCACAACATAGGCCACTTCCAAGATCTTCTTCGGACGAGTGTGGGTACATTTTTGGATACCACAAACCATAGTCTCAGATTGGGACAGCCGGTTCCTTAGCACATTCTGGTTGAGCCTCTAGTCACTGTTGGACACCAAACTCACCAAGTCTACTGCCTTCCACCCTCAGATGAATTTCCAAACCGAGGTTGTCAACCGGATGATCATGCATATCATGTGCCTGCACAATTCCAAGCATCCCCACACATGGGATGAGAGTCTTCCCTATGTTCAACACAACTACAACATAGCCATACTTAACTCAACCGACCACAACCCATTTCAAGTGGGGTTGGGATTTCAACCATTGGGTCCCATGGACAATGCACTACCCCTTGCAGAAACCCACGCAGAGTCATCCCATGATAAAACTGAAGCCAACAAAGCTACCCGGTTCATTGAGTAGATCTAGCACATCCGCCAATAGGTTCAAAATATTTTTCAGAAGTCCAACGCCAAGTACAAGCAACACCATGATCAACATCGGGTGCCACACAAGTTTCGGGTGGGAGATAAAGTTTGGTTGCAATTTTTTCATCCACTTTGCTATGGACCTTATACCATAACCAAGGTTGTGGGCGACAATTATTTTGAGCTCAACATTCCCCCCTTCCTTGGCTTTCACCCAATATTTAATTTGGACCTCCTTCGACCATACTTTCCACCATTATTGGACAACTCAGAGGTAGAAGAATAGTTGACACCGACATAAATTAACCTTGAGTGCATGGAATAGGAATCCACTAATCAGGTCAAGGGAACCCACCAAATTTTTTTTCATATTTATCATGTTGTGTAAGCAGGGAAACTCTTGCACCAAGGCAAGTGCCTCACCCGGGGCCAAATTCAACAGAAATTTCTTCATCTGATGGGTGAACTCAACTCAATTGAGACCATTTCTTCCTAAGGGGGGAGGATTGATCCAGGTGGATACCGGTGGGTACCCATCTATTCCAATTGGCTCACATGAAAATGTCATCTTGGTAGTTTCATTTTTCATTTTTGTAGTTTTCTTCTAGCTTTTCGGGTTATAAAATTTCGGGGTTGTTTTAAGGCCCTAAAAAACGTTTTTTGGGCCCACCACAATCACACAATATACGAAGTCAAAGTGTGATGACATAATGTGTAGTCCTCAGATAGAACTTTCCAACAGGCTATCGTGCGACTAAAATGAAGATCGTATGCAAATGTTACAACCCTGGGAAGTTGATGTACCAACTTACCCCAACGGGGTCCACTTGACTTTTCGTGCTTCATCTCCTAGAGTTAGTTTTTTGGATGTACAAGGTTTTTGAATTCATGTTTGATGTAAAAATTCATTTGGAGCCTCATTGTACTCATCTTGTTGCGCATGAACGTAGCCGTCACATCTCTTCTCAGAGATATGCCACCACCATTCTAGCAAGCTTGTTTCATTCTACATTTTACAGTTTCAACATGTTTATTATTTAATAGAAGCCAAGTTTGATTGTATCTCTGTTATTTTTCATTGTATCTTTGTGTTAATAATATAGATCTGTATTCATTTCATTCTTCTCATAAAATATGGATCACGGAGTGATAGAAATAATTGTTGAAATAAATTATTAGAAATTTGTTATGCGAGTAATTACAAAATCAAGTTGGCTAGAATCTTTACTATAACAATTATGTTAATTCAGTTCCAAAATAACATGAACCTATTTTTCATCCTATATATGTATGCATTTTTATGATCAATGTATGGGGTGGCGAGACAAATTTGTCTCACCTTATGTGTGACTATTGTCCATTATCTCTCTATTTGAAATTTCCAAAAGGATTCCATACTCTCAAGTCTTAGCCATTATGCTCAATAACTAATCCTTATTTTCCCTTATTTGGTATTTGAAAAAGGTTTTGAAGCATTAAACATCTATTTTTTAATTATATCTATCATACTATTATCTAACTAAAGGAATAAGCATACATGGTTACACGTCCCTTGCCTACAAATCTCATAATGACATTTGAATGTGTTTTTTTATCTATACCTTAGTACTAAACAAGCATCTTTATGTCCTCACATAATTTGCATACCTCAGAATCCAATACACTAGATAAAGGGCATGTCATGCAACAAAACTGTGGATGTTATTTATTAGTCCCTACCTCCGTCTAGGGAGTATAGCTTTCACATGTCGGTCAACGATCGTTGACCGCCTATTAATAGGTGCATTTTTCTACATTAGTGGGTGCTTTTTGTTGAGTGCTTTTTATGTCTATCATACTATTATCTAACTAAAAGAACAAGCATACATGGTTACACGTCCCTTTCCTACAAATCTCATAATGACATTTGAATGTGTTTTTTTCTCTATACCTTAGTACTAAACAAGCATCTTTATGTCCTCACATAATTTGCATACCTCACAATCCAATACACTAGATAAAGGGCATGTCATGCAACAAAACTGTGGATGTTATTTATTAGTCCCTGCCTCCGTCTAGGGACTATAGCTTTCACATGTCGGTCAACGATCGTTGACCGCCTATTAATAGGTGCATTTTTCTACATTAGTGGGTGTTTTTTGTTGAGTGCTTTTTAACTATTTTAAAAAGCCTTATATTATTTTTCTTTTTCAAAAAAATATTAAATTTTCCAAATTTTGTAATTTATTTAATTTAATTTAATTTTTTGTTGGTCAAAATAAGTTAGATTTGACATAAATCCCCTGGTGTAAGGGGGTTTATTTTCCCTATTTGTCAGAACTTAAAATTAATTAAAAATAGGAAGATATATTTTGTTTTAAAACGAGAAAAAATTAAAAACTGCTCTGATAGGGTTTTAGTCATGAACCCTGTGTGTGTCGCCCTACGTCCTGCTGTGGCCATGGAGGCCAAGGTAGGGGGCCTACGGGCCCCTCTTATAGCTTCGTCATGACTCCAGAGAAAGGTTTCAAACATTTCAAGCGCCCTACCTTTGAACTTCCAACCGAAATGCAACACATCATCTGGGAGGAAGAGATGGTGAAGGAGAAACCGATGGAAATAGATCCAGAATCTAACCACCAAAAAATGGCTCGCACATGGGAACCAGGAAAATGCATTCTACAAGCCCCGATATCGCCCAAATACACAATCATCTCTCCAATAATAGAATACCAAAAACAATATATGAGGGATTTCGCCCTGATAGGGAAATTTCTGGGTTTATGGCCATCGAAAAAGGATTTAGTCAAATGGATTTAGTACTGGTGGAAGCCCAAGGGCCACTATGACCTCCAACTTGGATCGAAAGGCTTCTTCACTATCATCTTGCAAAACATCAAGGACAAAAATAGAATCTTTGAGGGAGGTCCGTACTTTTACAATTCGACAGGTCTTTTCCTTTGTTTCTAGACAGAAAGGTTCAGCCTCGAGAAGGAAGATTTCACACATGCCCCAGTCTAGCTAAGGCTCTACTCACTCCCTCAAGAGTTTTGGCTGGAATAAATACTTGTAGGTATCAACAACATGATTGGCATCTACATTAAAGCCTCAGAGGAAACAAAACAACGACGGTATACCGGCTATGCTCGAATTTGTGTCTATATGAATATATCCAAACCTCTTCCCGGAGCCATAAACCTATATTATTAGGATGAAGAATGGTCCCAAAGCCTAGACTATGATCACATCCCCTTCCACTTTCGAAAATGCCTTGAGCATGGTCAACTCTTCCACGAATGTCTTTTAAATAACCCCAGCAAATCCAATCCATAGGATCCCGAAAAAACCAAGGACGACTTCACCCAAGTTGTGGGTCGACGCAGGAACCC
>ML779304.1:523264-533728 GCA_009831015.1 Picea engelmannii | reverse complement strand
GGATCCTCAACTAGTAACTCTTTTGAAGCCCTTCAGACCACGTCAGATATTCAAAATGCTCCAGTCGACCCCCTGACAAACCCCGCAATCCCAACACAAGTCCAAGTCTCTTCAAACCCCACCCCCTCAACTCTAGGATCTTCCCAAATCCCCCTCTTAGAGTCCTCCCTTCCTGCAAACCTTGGACCAAAAATCGGAGACCCAAACATAGATCTAGAAGATCAGGAGCTCACAAGAATAGATATGGCACACCTGGAGAAAGCATACCGAAAACAAAAACTCTACATTATGCCACTAGAACATATATGCAAGGTTCAAAAAGTCTTTCTCAACTCATCAGCAGGAGTATCAGCCCATGCTAATAAAAATCTCAAAATACAAAAAGGCAGCTTGAAGGATCAACGCAAATCTACAAAAGATGAGAAAAAAAGAGGTAGGAAACCAAAACATCATATCATTCAAGATGTGGGCAATTTCCTAGTGAACTCAGGCTAGATCCATTTGATCTCAGAAAACTTTCCCCCCCTCCAACCATCATCGTCCTCATGAAGATGCTATCTTGGAATATAATGGGTCTCAACGCAAGAAGTAAGCAAGGATTGCTTCAAGAAAGGATAATGAAGGAACAACCAGACATTCTTCTTTTGCAAGAAACAAAATGTGTGGGAGAGGAAGCTTCACAAATTCTTAAAAAATGCTGGAAACAAGATAATCTTGTTGAAATCAATGCTAAGGGGGTTGGGGGAGGACTAGAAGTGCTCTGGAATCCATGGTTTTGTAGGATGATTTTTTTTCCTCCAACTGGACCATCACAACATCCTTCCATCTCATCGGTTAGAACAAACACAACTTCATCACGAATGTCTATGGATCCACAAGACCAAGAGACAAGGAAGCCTTCCTTCATCACTTAGAATGGATTTCCAATCACATCGGTACCCAATGATGGATCCTTGGGGGAGATTTCAACATGATAACAGGTTTGGAGGAAAAAATGGGGCCACACGCACATTGGGAAAAGATAGCGAGAAGTTCCACCGAACCATTGGCCTTTTGAATCTCATTGATGTAGAAACAAACAACGGTCCCTTCACTTGGTCCAATAGATGCTCGAGGACACATCATGTCTCCAATAGATTAGACAATTTTTT
This sequence comes from Picea engelmannii, assembly GCA_009831015.1. Taxonomy (NCBI): domain Eukaryota; kingdom Viridiplantae; phylum Streptophyta; class Pinopsida; order Pinales; family Pinaceae; genus Picea; species Picea engelmannii. Next base: position 532,577 of record ML779304.1, on the reverse strand, counting down.
AATCTCAAATTCCATCGTGTTGGATGGACTGGCTTGGAATGCCACTGTGATAGATAACCCAGGTTCAGATCACTGGTCGATTCTCTTATCGATAAACATCAGTGGCACCCCAGGCAGGAAACCCTTCCACTTTGAAAAATTCTGGTTGACACACCCGAATTTCCAAGCTAACATAAATCTATGGTGGAAAGAAGCCGCAATCCCAACATGCACTTGTTGGCCCTCGACCAAGTTTTGAGGAAATATTGGTCAGGTTTGATCACTTTTTGGACTTCGAAAGGCTGGTTGAATATGGATCTCAGTGCATAGGTCTCCTGTCCTCTACGGAGTTTGGATCTGTGGCTCAGTGCACATGAACACTAAGCAACAGAGCCAAACTTAGCTGGGAAAGAGGATCTGGTGCTTAGTGTGTAGGTCTCCTGTCCTCTACGAAGTTTGGATCTGTGGATTAATTCACAGGAGAAGATGAATGTAAGGGATTGAAGACTAATAAAGAAGAAGAAGAAGTTGGTGGACGTATCCCCACACTGGGGTGAACCATGTACATCCTATGTCTTTGATGTTCTTTGTGCTATGTTGTGTTTGTCATTTATTTGCTTGGTGCTTTTGTTATTATGAATGATGGATAGATCTGATGTTTCTTAAGTTCTTTGCTTGTGCTTTATGAATGAATGCTATATCTAACTCATTGCTATGTGATAAATGGTTGAGGTACTTAATATTTACTATTACTGTGCTGATCTATGTTAGGGTTTATTCCGCGATGTGATTAAATCTAATGAACTAATGCATATCATCTTCTAAGTGTTGTTAGAGTACTCTGTGAAGTTTTATAATCACAGATCTGTGTCCCAGCTTGGTTACAAACACCTGTGTCCTGTAACCCCCCCTGCCTCTACCTCAGGTGAGACTTCACCTGCTTTGCAGGTGTTTCCGAAAGGGCCGATAGTTAGGGTTTTGTTGGTGCGTTGTTGAAGCGTTGAACCCTGGGTTTGCCCCTGTGCCAACAAAACTCCTATGTACAGATTTCAACAAAGCCTAAAAAATCTCAAGCAACATATGAAACTTTTAAATACGTCCACTTTTGGTAACATCATTCATGCTTAGGAAATCCTCAATCAGTAAATACAAAGCCTCCAACATCAGATCAGATCTTAAGGCCTCACTGATTCTCTAAAGGAACAAGAGGCTCTACTTAACAACCAATTGGCAGAAAGATGAGCGCAAGAATATCTATGGAGACATAAATATCACATCCATTGTCTCAAAGAGGGGGACAAAAATACCAAATTTTTCCACAGGTCAATGGTCCAGCGTCAACAAGAAAATAAAGTCACTCACCTGGTTTTGTAACAAGAACTAGAAATTCAACAACATGCAGATATAGAAAAGGAATTACTCTCCTACTACAAAAAACTTCTTACGGAACCCCCCACAGATCGATCCCTTGCAATTGAATATATCCTCAATCACATCCATAAGGAGGTCACGAAAGAACAGAACATGGTTTTGATGAGCCCTATCACTCAAGAAGAAGTTGATCAAACCCTAAGGGACACCCCGCTAGGCAAAGATCCTGGGTCAGATGGTTTTACTTCAGAATTCTTCCACCACTGTTGGAGCATCATCCATGAAGACGTTTGGGAAATCATAGAGGATCCCAAAATATATGGGCAGGTCCTTCAATCCCTCAATGCTACCTTTCTCACCCTCATTCCCAAAGAGAACAAAGCCACCTCCCCTTCGCACTTCCAACCTATTGCACTCTGCAATGTAATCTATAAGCTTCTCAAGAAGATCATCGCCAAGTTCCTTAAACCCATTCTTTCGTTCATCATATCTCTAGAACAATCGGGCTATGTGGAGGGTAGACAGATTCTGGACAGTGTCATCTTGGCTCATGAAGTAGTCCACTCGCTTCATACAACCAGGTCTCCAGGTATGCTTCTAAAATTGGATCTTTCTAAATCCTTTGATAAATTAAGCTGGAACTACATGAAATCAACCCTTCTCGGCTTTAGTTTTGATCCCTCATGGGTATCTTGGATATTCAATCTCACCTCGCCATCATTGTTCTCCATCCTGGTAAATGGTGTCCCCTCCAAACCTTTATCTCCATCCATAGGAATAAGGCAGGGGGATCCACTTTCGACCTTCCTCTTCATCATAATGGCGGAAGGGCTGAGCCAAGCCATTAAAGAAACCATCACATATCACTCCCTCTCTGGTATCACCCCCCATGGAATATATCCCCCCATCTCGCATAGTCAGTTCGTGGACGACATACTCTTAATGGGCGTACCCACAGTCCAAGAAGCTCTTCGCATCCGCTCCATTATCAACCTTTTCTGCAATGCCTCGAGCATGGAAGTCAATCTCTCCAAATCCCAAATTTTCTTCTTCAATACACCCATCCAGATTCAATGCCACATTATGCAGTTACTGGGGTTTACCTATAGCATCCTCCCCTCCAAATACCTTGGCATCCCCTTGATTGACAACCCGCTAAGAAATACCTCTCGGGACACTCTGCTTTCTAGATTTCGAAAAAAAATCTCCTTGTGGTCCTTTCGCTCCCTCAATCTTCCTGGTTGCCTCATCCTCCTCAAATATGTCCTCCAAGCCCTACCATTCTATGTCTTCACAGTGCTTTCTGCCCCAAAATTTATCCTTAGCACTTTAAGAAATATTCAAAGGAGCTTCCTGTGGCAGGGAACCAAAGAGGGGTGCAAAATGACTTTAGTCATTTGGAAAAAAGTGTGTAGACCGAAGAAGGCAGGGGTGTTGATATTATGGTAGCTGCGGGAGGTATTTACCTCCACATGTAAACCTGATGAGAATATAATACTCTGGAAAGAAAGAAGAAACCCTAATGAGTTGGCTAATAACCCTAGAAGACATGTCGGCTCAAGAGGATAATTTATATTAGGTTATTAGCCTCCAAGAGAAGAAGTCGGCCAGAAGAATTAATATATACTGAACAGATAGATACCCAGAATGAGAAGTCGGCCCAGGAAGTTTGCCAGAATTAGTATAAATACAGGAGGCCAATTCTCATTCTAGCAGGCAATCTCAGAATTGCAGAGCAACAACTTGTACGAACTGCAGTGCCCAGTCTTGTGCGCAGGTTTGAGGAGAGCTTCCATTGCAGTTGCTATAGCTAGTAGATCACATTTGGCTTAGACTATCTCTTGTTTAGGGTTTGGACTATCTGATCAGCTCTTGTTGATGCGCTATCCTTGGGGAAAGGTGCACTGCCCTTTGTTTAGCTATCTTTCCTAGGGCTTGCTTCCAAAATGATTCTCTGTCAAGGTTAAGGTGCTCGGAGGGTGGCTTCGGCCTATGGTTGGGTGAAAATAGTATTGTCAATGGTAAAATGAGCACATCCATTATATTCTAACAGGTTATGGGCCCACACCTCCTTCATTCAGTCTAAACACTGGAAGGAAACATAGCTGCTAGGATATTGAGATCGCTGAGGAACTACCACTAGGGTTACTAGTAGAAGAAACTTCCAAGACACTCCCGCTAGGGTTAATATAAGGAGCAGTTGTAGAAACCCTAATCCTCTCGTTGAGGCACCTTAAGTGAAGGGATTGACCTAATTTCTGGATAGATCAATGCACCCTAGCCTAGCACATCTTCTGATACTCTCAGCAAGCCAAGACGTCAAGTTTGAGTTTCTGGTCAAATCTAGAGTTGACCAAGTCAAAGAAACCATGACCTATTCTATGAAGTTAGAGAACAAGTTATATGGAGCCTCTAACTTCAGATCATGGAAGACAAGGATTGACCTCATCCTTGCCAAGAATAAAGTGTTGGATATCGTGAAAGGAAAGATCGTGGAACCAATGTTTGAAGAAGGAAAAGAGAAGGAACCACAGAACATTGCAATTATGGAGAAGTTCAAAGAGGGTGACATCAATGCCATGAGTATCATAGTGGAATCTGTAAAACACCACTTGATACCCTACATCTCTCATCTTGACAGATGTACGATGTACGATGCCCTAACAAACCTCTTCTCAGTCAGAAACATTGGACAAGTCATGAGTTTGAAGAATGAGCTTCGTGACATGAAGATGAATGATGATGACAGCATAACATCATACTTTGTGAGAATCTCTTAGTTAAGAGATCAACTACAAGCTATTGAAGAGATCATTTCAGAGAAGGAATTGGTAAACATAGTACTCAAAGGTCTTCCCAAGACATGGGATGCATTTTCCACAAGCATGAACACAAGAAAGGAGTATCCGACATTTGAAGAACTTTGGGCTTGCTGTGCTCAAGAAGAATCAAGGATCAGTGCAAAAGAGAAACCCCAAAATAAGTACGATGATAAATCCTTCACAACAATATTGAATAACTTTAGGAACAAAAGGAAGTTTTTCTAAAGGAGGAAGCCAAATCAAGAGAAAGACATTTCAGAAATACAATGCTTCAACTTTCGAAAGCATGATCACTACAAGAATCATTGTCCCAAGCTAAGGAAAAGGAAGGAAAAACACAAATCATCGGTTACCAAAGAAAAGGAACCTACAAAGAAGACTAAGTAGGATGAAAGAGACTTCTTCTTCTAAATGTAACAATACTCTTCTTATTTCTTGTACATATCTCGTTTGTATCGTCTCTGTACATATCTTGTATTTCTATCCCTTGAAAGATAATGTATTCCAAGAAGAACTATACCTATGGAAGAACAACAAGATAAGGATTGATATCATTAGATAATACACATGAAAGGATGAAATACGCCGAATCAATCATGAAGAGACTCAGAAGAAGCAAAGACAGAAAGAAGTCAGAGAAAGACTTATAACATTTTTGTAGAAGACACCAAGACGAAAACGTGGACTCTGTTATACAGAGAGAGCCAATTATATATTGCAGAAGAGAATAAGGATGCAAACAGAAGCATGGACTCTGTTAGACGTAGGGAGCCGATTATATTCACTCATACATGAAGCAAGGATTATGAGGGATCTAATCCTATAATCTATTAAAAATAATGAAGTATGGTAGCAGCCATGAAAGACAACATGTGTTCAGTTCAACTACAGAAGAAGTCTTCTTCGAAGAGAAGCCTTAAAAGATCCCTGGTTGTCCATCCACATCTGTGATCCTATGATTAAAGAAAAAAATGGAATCTTTAGGGCATGGAATCTATAAGAAAATCCATGGACCCAAGAGCTAAAGAAAAACATCAGGAAGAACATGAATATTCCAAGAAAGAAAGAGAAGCCAGAAAAACTAGTCATTATATTAAGAATCAGAAGATTACCAGCCTAATATGAACTCAATAAAAGCAATCAAGCAGAGGAACTGAAAGTCGTGATGAAGAACAATGTATGAAAGACTTATGAATGAAAACATTGTGAGATCTAGAACAAGAGGTTCTCCCAGATGGAGGGAGAAGACTATGATGATTACTTGTTCCAGTACACCAGACATATCTCTACATGAGTCATTATATCATCCACAACATCCATGAGTTGGAGTTCTACATCAGATGAATGCAAAGAATGTTCTCCAGAGAAATTGAATAAAGAGCGTATGAAGAGAAACCTCAAGACTTTGAGGCATACCAAAAAGAGACCCTTGCATGTATATAGAAGAAGACAACTTGGTGGAGAACCTCCAGTGCACAACAGAAGCGTGGTGAAGATTTTCTATAACAAAGATATTCTATCAAGATGATTACTCAGTAGATCAGGTCTCATTATGACAGAAGAAGTGCCACATGGATATGTTCCAGTTTTCCAACAATGATATACTCTATTGATCAGAGCTACATGAAGACTTCAGAGAAAACCAATGTTCCAAACCAAAGTACATTTGAAATCAAGCATTACATTATCCGTAATGAAGTCCAGAAAGGAGAAAAGTGGTTCTCCAATACATATCTCCACAGATGAGTAGATAAGAAAACATTTTGGTAAAAGATGAAAGAGTTTGCGTACTCAATTTGGAGCTCGTGGAGATGACTTACTTATTGAAAAAGGAAGAGATCTCCCAGGTTGGGAGGGAGCACTAAAAATATTATTGAAGACATTAATTGAAAAATAGTCCATATTGGATAGATTCTTTCCTGTTCGGAAAGTGGATTGAGATTTCTGACGGACAACGATTTCCCATTGTGGTTAACATGGGAAATGGTACATATTTCTAATGTATCATAGACAGTGACTTCCCATTGTGGTTAACATGCAGAGTGGTCTAGGGTAGTCTCTCTTCTTGAGGGTTACTGAAGAAGACTGGTCCGCCTCGTCAGACAACAATTTCTTATTGTGGTTAACATGAGGAATGGTTTGTTTTGGAGGTTGATGCAGGACAATATTTTCCTCTTGTGGTTAACAGAGGAAATGGTCTAGACAATCATTCCTTAGGGTTTATACGTTCTCTCCAGGGTGCACTTTGATTAGTGTAGGAAGAATGGCCCAAGGTGGGGAATGGTCCAGGCTCAACAATCAAGGACATGCATTCCTTAGGGTTTATACATTCTCTCTAGGGTGCACTTTGATTAGTGTAGGAAGAATGGCCCAGGGTGGGGAATGGTCCAGGTTCAGAAAAAAGGACAATTATTCTTCCTTTCTTGAGAAGAATAGTCTAGATATCTCATTGTTATACTCTGAGGGCATATATTCTTTCAGATCTCATAGATGTGAGTGATAGATTGGCCCAGATGATTCAGTTTATATCATAACATTGTTTTTGTGCAGGTTGATATCATATGATTGTTATGAAGACTATATGACAATAGATGTATACTACTGTGGTGGATATGTTCAACTGTTCATGACTATACGTTGTTGATCAAGTACTTGTGTGTTACTTGGTGTGGTAGTGTACCAATAGATTGTAGTTATGTACTACTATGGATAGACACAGTTGTGTTCTACTTTGTTTCGATTGCCTTGAAGACTATTAGCAGTATTGGATGGATAATCAAAGGACAAAGATTTCCCAGAAGAAAAATGGTTCAAAACATTTAGTCTTCTAGATTAGAAGAATGACTCTTGTATCACTCTGTGGAGTGAGCATCATGTCTGATTACTCAGATAGAGTATGGTTTCGAGAGATGATTCAACTGATGACACTGATGATGATGATGGTGCTCATGATCTAATCATGATCTAGTCTATACAACTATGTTGATGCTACCAGGTGAATGGTATGTTTTTGTGCTCAAGACCATTACCTGTAATATCTCCCTAGCTAGGAGGGAGTGTTGATATTATGGTAGTTGTGGGAGGTATTTACCTCCACGTGTAAACTTGACGAGAATAGAATACTTTGGAAAGCAAGAAGAAACCCTAATGAGTTGGCTAATAACCCTAGAAGACATGTCAGCTCAAGAGGATAATTTATATTAGGTTATTATCCTCCAAGAGAAGAAGTTGGCTAGAAGAATTAATATATACTGAACAGATAGATACCCATAATGAGAATTTGGCCCAGGCAGTTTTCCAGAATTAGTATAAATATAGGAGGCCAGTTCTCATTCTGGCAGGCAGTCTCAAAATTGCAGAGAAACAACTTGTGCGCACTGCAGTGCCCAATCTTCTGCGCAGGTTTGAGGAGAGCTTCCATTGTAGCGACTGCAACTAGCATATCATGTTTGGCTTGGGATATCTCTTGGTTAGAGTTTGGACTATCTGATCATCTCTTATTGATGCGCTATCCTTGGGGAAAGGTGCGCTACCCTTTGTTTGGAAATCTAGCCTAGGGTTTGCTTCCAGAATGATTCTCTGTCAAGGTTAAGGTGCTCGGAGGGTGGCTTCGGCCTATGGTTGGGTGAAAATAGTATTGTCAATGGTAAAACGAGCACATCCATTATATTCTAACAAGGGGGACTCGGTCTCAGAGACCCATCTCTCCTCAACAAGGTTCTCACTGAAAAAATTTGGTGGAGATGGTTAAAAAGACCGCAATACCTATGGGCGCGTGTCTGGAGGAAAAAATACACCCCAACCACTCTAGAAAGGGAGCTAATTAGGTGGAATGGTCAGAGCCCAATTTCTCTTATTTGGAATGTGGCTAGGAACAATAAGGGACTCATAATGGATCACTCCTTTTGGGAACTGCGGAATGGAACTTCATCTCTATTCTGGAGCGATTCCTGGCAACAACTTCCAACCCTGATATCTGATCCCACTATGAGCACTTTCATGCCCCTCATGACAAATGCAGGCCTCCTTAAAGTGGTCAACTTCTGGATTCGGGAAGCTTCAAGGGACACCTTGCGCAAATGGAAAAGCACCCACGAAGATCTGAACATCCCTTGTGAGATAAATCTTCAGCCACTGCTAGATCACCTCAACTCAAGGATAATCTTCAGTCAACAAGGGGAGGACATCCTCATATAGGGTCACACCACCACTGGTACCTTCAACATTCAATAATCTTACTTCCTTAGTGCATTCCATAGAACCTTACCAAAAGAAGAGGTCTAGGGAAAAGTATGGGGAGCAAATCTTTGGCCAAAAATTAGCACCTTCCTTTGGTTAACGACGCACAATAGCATTATTACTTGGGACAAATTAAGGAAAAGAGGATTTATAGGCCCTTCTTGGTGTCACCTATGCAGTATAGAGGAGGAAACACAAAATCATCTTCTCAGTCTTTGCTCCTATAGTTCGTGTATCTGGGATCATTATGCTATCATCATGAGAACCACAGACAAGAACCATACAGGTATTCGGGAAACAATTGAGGTATGGCGAGAGTCATCTTTTCAATCTCCCATCCTTAACATAATTTAGAATCATCTTCCTGGCTTTATTCTTTGGAAAATCTGGAAGGAATGGAATCGATGAATATTTAAATCAGCCTCCCAGAATTGGCAAGAAGTTTGGTCAACAATCAATTCCAATATTAAAGAAATAATCTACTTGTGCCACTGGATGAACTAGGATTTGAACTGCCCAATGAATGAGCGTCTCATCCTCAATTCCTGGCAACTCAACTTCCCTCCCTTTATCGTAGCCCCCCTTCAGTTCTCAAGCATAAAACTAGCCCCTCCCACTGGGAGGCACCACAAAGATGCTTCTAAAAAATAAGTTTTTATGGAGCTTCCAAGGGGAATCCGGGACCAATAGAATATGGAGAAGCAATTCGCAACAACAAAGGGGAGATCCTCCACATCACGACCGAAAATCTGGGGGATAAATGTTGATACTGAGAGGGGGGTGAATCAGTATCAAGTACAATTTAAAAACCTTTTTCAACTTATACTTAAACCATTCAATTATATCCAATGAGAAATGAGCAATAGTATAAGAGTTACACCAATACACCACAATACACCATG